>JAGDQP010062578.1:0-11857 GCA_022664845.1 Lepisma saccharinum
TCGTTTCTGAAAAAATAACGCGTTACTTGCGTTACTTTACTCCCCAAGTCTGCTTGTAACCATGTTTCCGTTCGCTTAGTGGTTGTTGTGATTGCCAGTGTTTACTTAAGTTTAACGTTTCATGTTTTGTGGCCGTCAGGACTATAGACGTTCGATTATCCGGCAAAACTGGTTATCCAGCATGGACGCGATCCCAACCGTGCCGTATAAAAGAGCGTCTACTGTATATTGTCTCGATCTTTTGTAAGGTTAAATAATAATAACCACTGGCGTTACAGACCGAAAGATCCTGAGCCTGCCCCAACGCCATTTGTTCGCGGTTGGTGGAACTGCGTCCACCTGAGTGACGGCCGTGGGGTCAGCATTGCGCGTCACCTTCAGCACGAACAGGCGTATCACGGGCTTTCTAGACCAAGTGGTAGTCACGTCGTTATTCACGTGACTCCCCAGTTTACCTCACGACGCTGGGTGGACGCCGAAAAGTTGGGTGCTCCAGCCGGGAATGGAATCCGGGACCACATGGACTTTTGTAAGGTTAGTATTGCAAAAAAATCTTTCCATTAAAAAAAAATATATAATAAATAAATGGTGTAGGAAAATACCTATATTAGAGTTTAGACAGTTTGGCTTCTTGACATATGCTTTACAGTCTTTACAGTATCAGTATAACAGAGGCTGATATAAATGGGAGAGTGTCAACAGAAGTAAAAGACCGATAAGGGAGAAAGAATGGGGATGAAAATTCGCAGAAGAAAATTAATGTCTGTATTCATCCGTCCCCAAATCAATCTTCATCACTTTATATTATTGTTGAAAAGCAACAGAAAATAGTTTGGCATTGATAACTTAACTACTTATATGACTTATAGTCATATTTTAAAACTAACATGTTAAATAAAATTTATCAGAATGAACTGTCACAAAAAGACTTCTACTATGGAACATCAACAAAAGCATTAAATTAATATAATCGACATTCGTGAAAATAAAGCTTATAGTCTCGATCGAGACGAGAGTCTCGAGATGCAAGTCTCGGTCTCGTCTCAAGGGATAAGTCTCGGTCTTGGTCTCATCTCGAGTAAGTCTCGATGCATAGTGTCTCGGTCTCTTCTCGATTCCTGGAGCTTAGTCTCGGTACCTACTTGTGACCCTCCTGTTTACTTCATGTTGTTATCGTATTGTTTCTAGTAGCTCTCATTCATCATCACTTTACGACATTAGGAATATCTAGCCTCATGGTCTAGTGGTTAGGGTCGCAAACTTTAATCGGTACTGGCGAGGCAAGCACGTACGATTCCGCACGATTCACTGAGATTTTCCAGGGTTTTCCTCAACTCCACCTGGCGAATGGTACATACTAGCTACTATGGTACATACGTACATTAGATACCTGCTTGCTCACAGATGTCAGATAAAGATAATCTAAAGAAACGATCTTCAACAAAATATGGTAGCACTATCTCCGTATATGTCTAATGTGAGGCCGCTACGTATCGGCGCCAAGTGAGGAAAACGGAAATTACTCGTATTAACGTACCTAACGAAAGGAGAAGATCCCAACCATGAGAGCTCGATTTAGATCAGACCTTGCGAAATAAGTATTTCAACGTCACTGAGAACGAAGATGATAGTCTTTTTCGATCCGCTTTGCCTTCTTCTGGACTTAAGACCCCCGGAAATTCAATTTCCATACAAAATTGCTATGTAGGAAATATATAGCTTTAATCTGAATATCTGTGAAGCAATGAAGGTGAACAAAACGAAACTCACACATCGTAACGTAAGGAGCATCTCTAACGTAAGAAGTAACCAGTTAAGTAGAAGGAAAGAAAAATGCATATGTCCTAAAATACTTTTCTTCCAAGAATTTTATTGTTGTGAAAATCTCAACTCGCTTAGAAAGTACCAATGATGGCTTCTTATATGAAACTGGAAGTAAAACTTGATCTCAGAGACAAAGATTTGATGAGCTCCGAAGTAAATATCTGGTTTCGAGTAACTATGTTAACAGTGCTTCCACGTATTTCTGTGCGACCTACAATAATGCATTCAAATCACACATTATACATTTAGGTCCTTTTATATTGATTTTGGTTTCTGAGATGAATATCTATAGTAAAAAATACTTGCTCAGGTTAGCGCCCCCCTGAATTCTGCACCCGGAGCATATGTCCCATCCGCTCGCCGCAAGTTACGTCCTGCTATAGTTCAGCCTGTTTATGTTGTAAATAAATAAATCCATTTTCCGCCAGATAGAAACACTTCACAATTAAAATCATTGGACATAAAATTATGTTTTTCAACCCTAACTAAAATATAAACGTCTCATTACATCTCTTCCATGAACACAGCCCCTGGATCTGTTCTTCTGTCGCATCTTATGGACGAAGTTTTTACATACTTCTTCCGAATAGTTTCCCTGGTGTGATTCTTTGGTAAAGCTCTGGCGCCGAACTGAACGGGTCCGGTCTAATGTATTCTTATCGTTGCACGAAATTTCCTTGCTGCTCCAATAAATTCAAGACTAGAGAGTTCAAACCTTCAGGGAAGGAAGTTCGTAACTAACTCAAGAGCATGATCGATGCCGATTCTTTATTTTCGTTTTCCTTCATTGTTGAAATTGTCTCATTATTGTTGTGAATATCGAAACTTATAACAATGATGCTCTTTCAACAATGAACTAAAAAGAAAAAAATTGGCATCGATCATGCTCTTCAATTCGTTATGAACTTTCTTCCGTGAAAGTTTGAACTCTCTAGGCTTGAATTTGTAGGAACAGCAAGGAAATTTCGTGGAACAGTGAAAATATATTAGACATATATGGAGGTAGTGCAGCCATCTTTTTGTTGGAGATCGTTGCTTTAGATTATGTTTAAACTTCTTAAATAAAATAAGACGAGAGAGGGATTTTCTGTTAGTTTTTTTTTAAATTGTTATTATTCCGACATTTACTGTGTGTGCACTCCTGAAACTAGGTCTGTACAATGCGTGTCGCAGTTCTGAAAATACTAGAACCAACCAGAGCTGAGATCGGGTCACTTTTGGAGACCCGAACATGTGACCCGGTCCGAAGCTTGACCCGACTGGACCCGGTGACCCTTCTTGACCTGGTCTTGTCTCTTACTTGAATCAATCAATACTGTCTTTCTGAGATTTACATTTTCTTTTTTTAGAACAGCCTTTCCGAGAGAGGAGTTGATTGCACACTTCTGGGGTTATTTTTGTTGTTTTAGGGAAATTGAGGTTCTTTCCATATACTATTACTATTGCTAGGAACTTTTCGGTGTCTCGTAATACGAGTGGTATTTTTTTTTAAATCTCCATTGAGATGTAAGGAGATAAACAAGATTAACAGAAGATTGTCATGATATGCAAAAGTTAAGTCAATACCACTGCTACGATTCCGCGAAATTTCACTATCATTCATTCAGTAGTCTAAAAACGCAGCATCACCTTGAAGGAGTCAAATGACAGATCGAACTTCGCTCTTGAGGAATATTCGATCTCACTGGCTTGTTGAATGTTAAAGAACTGAACGCGGCCGAAATTCATCGGCACGTGTGTGTTATGTACGGAAAATGATTTCATGAGAGTCTGTTCTGTACAGAAAACGTCTCGAAGGTCTCAACAACGAACTTATGTCCATGATGAGGCTTATTATACTGGCGGAAACTTTATTCATGAGGCGGTGCAAAAACTGATGCTCCGTTTAGACCAGTGAATGAATGAGTGGAACTTCCATGGAGAAGTAGCAGAGGTATTAACGTAACACTTGTAGACCCTATATCTTGACCATCTTCTGTTGCACTTGTTTATCTCCTTACATCTCACTGGAAGTTGAAAAATACCCTTTCGTGCCCTGTGTGTGTGTGTGGGGGGGGTACCACCCCCGTTCCTAGTCACTCCTGAAACATTGTTCAAACGCAACAATGTATAAATGGGAAGAATTTAGAAATTATTCCTTGCCTCCGGGTCACGGGTCAGATCGGGTACAAAGCACAGATCCGGTTCAGAACTTGATCCGATTGGCCCGTTTCAGGCATCGACGATTACGCCCCATTCAAAATGAATTACATCCTTTCTCTTATTCATTTGAATCGCACCGCACACATTAGTGAGAAATACAGACTGGCGCAACGTTCCTGGCACATGCTCCATGCAATGGACACGGCACCATGAGAAATTCAAAGTTCACTGGGCATGACATACCACTAGTGTCGACTACAACTGAAAGCTTCAATCTGTGGCATCAAACCAGCTATTTGCGGAGCACCACTGTCACAGGGGTTGCCTGCTGTGTGTATGTGTGTGTGGTAAGTTGAACTTAAAAAAAAAAACACACACACACACACACATGAAAAAAATTACTAAACTAAAAACTATTCCCTTTTGAATGCTCAAGTAAAAGAAGAGATTTAGCAAAGCTATTAGAAACTATATATTTCTTTCCGACTTATTTCTAGCACAGAACAGGCCAATCTGTGTTGACCTTTCTGCTCTCCCTCCACGAAAACGCCTCATTTATGGCAGGCGAGGCTCGGGGCAGGAAATAATCATGGAAGTTGCATGGTTGCTGCCCGACTAGCGTAGACAGAAGAGCGCTGGATCGCTGGTCGGGGTTCGATTCCCTTCCAGGTAATGTTTATCCTTTTTATTCATAAGAACATTAGTACCACAAACGAATACTCCCTTTTGCTTCGTTTTGAATTTTAACCTAATCCCTATGTCGACGTCACTTCGTGATTATTTTCTTCACCGGGTCGCTCGGGTTATGATGGGTTTTGTCACTTTTTATCAAGTTTTGCTGCTAGCGCAAAAAGTAGTGCGCGTAGAAAGCAAAAATATCAATGGCTCCATGTCCAGTAATCATGTAGTCTCTCACTCGCAACACGTTTCGGGCATGTAGCAATATCGTCTGCTTCTTGCACTCAAATATAGCGCAAAGTTGCTGGGCCATGCTTTCCTGGTGCCCACCTTTGGCATCTATTGGAGGCATTATCACAGCTATCGATGGCACTCACTTGCCAGTGTATTTGTTCATTACTTCACACAGGTGTAACCAATACGTTATTTGTACATAAATTACAACAGTTTATTCTGCAGTTATTCTAACGCTAGACCATAGCACTATCTTTGTCTCCTATGATATTTCCTTGCATAAAATTGCAATACCGCTCCTGTAAAAGAAAAGCTAGAGTGTTCAGACTTTCACAGAAGAAAGTTCTCATTCATTTAACTATTTTTCTCCATATCGAATTCTGCTTTTCTACTTTCTTCAACTTGAAGTCGCTTGCTTGTGGTGCATATCCAAAGTTATAACAATGAAACTGTTTCAACAATGAACAAGAATTGGCACGGACAGAAACATTTAAATATATAACAACTTTCTCCTCTAAAAGTATATATGAATCTGTGGGTTCTGCTGCTACCGAGCGCCGGAGATCGTGACTTTACACGAATTTTATGTCACGCTGATAACATTCTGGAGTAAGTTAGCAAATTCGTATTACCAGCTACATATTCTTTGCGCGCTGTATCCTCGTATCATCTTTACAGTGAGTTTACCAAGCAATCTACCGAGAGGCTGATACAGTTAATTCCCAACCCACAAGCCGAAATCTTGCCTGTTAGTGACGAGTGATGACTACCAGTTTTATCATAAGGGAGAATACATACCCCTTTAAGAACAATCTCTTTTTTAATTTAAAAAAAAATATATTTCCGGGACATTCCTCACGAATTTCCCGTAATAATATGTACAGGAAATTCCAATATTATGAATCGTATCAAGATCCAGTAGCATTCATGTTAAAATCCGCTTTACGGAATTGCCAGACACTCACGAAGAAAACGAAAGTAGCTAGGAACAAAAGGAATTGGACAAAAAGATAACGCTTTTTTCTTTTTGTTCGAGAGAATCGAATTCTGCCAGTGGCAGACACAGAGACGAGGTCTCCGAGTTCAGAGTGAAACCGTCTTGAATCCAACATCCGCTCTGAATCCTCAATAGATAGTTCTGAGAGTCGAGTCAATATTTGCTGTCGGCTCAAAAAAAGAAAAGGTTCTTTCTCCTCTCTTGTGTGTTTTTGTGAGAGGCAGGAAAGTACATCTACTTTTTCATTGGTCTATTGTTGTAGTTACCAACTCATGTCTTTATTTCCTAACTCAAGTGCATTTCTAAGCTCCACATACAATCTCATATAAGGATATAATTAAAATCAGATATTATTTTGTCAGAAACATATTCTTTCCACAATAGATAATGTCTTTTTCCCACACATTTTTGTGTTCCGTTAGGTTTGGAGAACCAAATCTTGAAGTATCATTTTCCAACTTAGAAGATTTTTTTTTTTCTGTATAAAACAATACGTCTCACCATTTACAAACACCCAATAGAACGAATAAACAATGTGTTTGGACTTTGATTTTTATATATGTTCTACCAACTTACAAGGCCTGTGTGAAACGTATCCAAAGATCAGGGGAAAAACTTCATACCTCATGTGTTTTAATTTCTTATCACCTTCGAAATAGTACCCATCGGCTTCCACATACTTATCCCAACGATTCTGTCATTACTAGAAGATGCCTGGAGGTCCTATTTTGGAACTGCTGTCAACGCCGCCGTCTTGTTGTACATGTTGTCCCCTCGGATGCTGAAGAGGGTACCTTTGAGTGTATGTGACTTAACGTTAAAGCCACAAGTTACAAGGGGTCATGTTCGGGAAACGTCAGGAATGCAGTTCTTTGCCAGGAAGGATTGGATCAACTGTAAGGAATGGACCAGGCCGTTATCCTAATGTAGGTGCCAGTTTTGTAAGATCTGGTCTCTTCCGATGAATTGCATCACGTAGGCGACGGAGAACGTTAAAATAGTACTCCTTCGTAACTGTTTGGCCTTCTGGTACGTATTCGTGATACCCTATGCCACGGTAGTCAAAGAAAACAATCGGCATCACTTCGATTTTCATCTACATCATCTTTAAACCGAATATACCACTGTTTTATTAGTGTACTCCTCATGACATCGTCACCGAAAGTTTCTTGAATCTTGCCTCCTACTTCTGTTTGGCTATCTTCAAGTTTCCGGCAAAATTGTATGCAGTATCGCTGTTTCACACGTTCTGTCATTTTGCTTGAATGGAACTGCGACGAAGAAGAACCGCACGACACCACACACGGGCGAGGACCACGCCACCCGACAGGCATACACTGTAAAAACTGTACCTATGAACTGGCAGTACATAATTCCAATTTTGTACTCCCAATTTTTGAGAGGCAGTGGCGAACCCAGGGTTGGATTTAGAGAGGAGGTTCTTTGCCTTCCAGTTCTTGGGAGAGAACAGATTAATAGAAACAAAAAACGAAGGTAAAATAGAAATCCGTGTCCCCGTCACTGATTCTAAAAAATTGGGAGTAGATTACACTACCTATTTTTCAGAGGCAGTGACGGGCCCAGAGATTCATATTTGCAAGCCGGGGAGCGCTTGTAGCTCTTAAAATAGGTGAGGAAGGTGACAAAGTTTTAAAAAGGAGACAACACGTCAAGAAAAGGTGACAAAAATGTGACTTGCTTTCTGCATTCTACGTCATAATTCCTATATATTATAAAATATATTTCATTATAAATTTTAATTTTTATAAGAGTAAAGTATTGTGAATAAGATAATTCTCATTAAAATGTCTATTTTTTTTTTTCAGAAAGGCGCCATTTTATGAATTTAAAACATGCCAAAGTACCCATATATTTATATATTCGTGATGTGAGTCTTCATATAAAAAAAGTTCATCTGAACACGCAGCCTATCATGCATAATTTCGGTGTTAAAGGGTTCCAAAGAGGTCGAAAACTTTATTGGAAAGCCATTGATTTCAAACACCAATAGCTGTAGAGCTGGCAACTCGCCCTTTCGTTAAAGAAATCAGACTTAATCGTTCAGAAAATGCACATATCAGATGTGATAGACTCTCTGAGTGAAGTGAAGTATTCCCTAAGAATTGAACAGCGAAAATGGGTCGAACAAAGCATGTAGAGGATGTCTTCCTACCAGAGAACAACATCACGTTGGTTACAAGTCGATACTTCACACAGATGCAAGATGGGGATGGAAGAATGTTATGCGTGGTTGCATAACGGTAAAATGTTAGACTTCGCAACATGCCATGGTGTGGTTAGGAACAGATTACGTGCGGTGGTTTTGTGTTAATTGACGTGTGTGGCTACAATGTTATAAATGTGATTACATGTCACAAATACCTATATAATTCTAAACAATTAGCAGTTGAAAAATTCATGGAGCGCTGTTGGATATCTGTCAGTTAATCTTCATTTGGGACATCATAAACTAGCTTTTTAAGAGAAGCTTTTTACTTGTTTGAAAAATTATACTTATCCACATTTTCCATCCACATTTTCACAGGACAAGAAAGAGATTCTCTGGAATTAAGGCAAAATATTAATGCTTTCTTCTGCTTCCAGTATAAAATGATACAGAAAAAGTGAGAAATGTGACTCCAAGAACTGGGAGGCAAAGAACCGCCCCTTTAAACCCACACTGGGTTCGCCACTGCCTCTCAAAAATTGAGAGTACAAAATCGGATTTTTTAACTTTCAATTCAAAGGTACAGTTTTCACAGTGTATTCATGAAGGATACCCATCACCATGTGCAGGATTACTATGCAATTTTTACTACTTTCATCAGTAAAAAAAATAAACTCGAATACTTTTCAGACAGCCCTTATATACTGTTATTCCTTTAAAAAGGCAATTTTCACATAAATGGTATGTCATGCCTTGTTTACTTCAAGTCTTCAATTCCTGACTTCAGATTTGGAATATACGCTCGATTTAATAAAGGGCAACTGCTCTTCCTCTGGGAGCAGGAAATTCATTGTTGGATAAAAAGCAAACAAAAATGGTGGAAAATTAAGTGGTTAACATAAGTCATTCAATACATACCCATGAATAATACTTTTATGTTCACACTAGCTGATTTGCCCGCCCGTTGCGCGGGGTGAATAAAATATGTTGGCAACAGTCATAGGGATTGTCACCCATCACCCGTGTTAGGGGTGTGTTTCTTAAGACAGCCGTTGTTAATGAAATCAGTCATGCAAAATTTGATCACTTGGAGGTAGACAACCCGTCGAACAACATTGTAGTGTTGGTTGCCGCGTGCTTTGTTTTACAATTTTCCATTATTTACTACCGCCATTGGAATTCAATGGATAACTAGATGGTCGATTATCTCTGAAAGTAATAATTTTAGAATCAAAGTGTTATGGTAACTTCCCAGACGGGTCCAGTGTCTGATCATGTGCAAAATATCATTCCAATCGGTCAAGCACTTCTTGCGTGATACACTACACTTACACACGCGATTGGAACAGCATTTCTTCTTGAAATTGGACTTGACCATCATTTTAGGAACATATACTCTTTCTTGTTGGCAACACTGGGCATTTCATTGTCTTTCCCCGTCTACAGGTGGATGTTCCATATGTTTTCTCCCGCGTCTTTTTTCTCGAATAACCTTTTTTTCTTGAAGTAGGGCACGGCCTTTTTACAATGCTAATATTTCTCCACTACCAGCTGGGATTGAAGACAAAATAGAAAAATAGAGAGAATAAGAAATAGCGATTCGATGCAAATCGCCATATGTCCAGCTATGGCTTAGTCTCTCTAGAGATTTAGTTGATCGACCTTATTACTATCAACAGACATTTCTGGCACAGGTCCACTTTCTAAAAAGAAAACATGTAATGTATTACTACTGAAACTTAATTTAATTTGCGTACGCTTTCCAAAAGTACCTATACTGCCACGATACTTCTTTATTCTATTCTGTTCGCTTAAGTGCGAATCCTGTAAATCCAGTTTTATTCACATTGTATGGTTATCTACAGGTATAGAAACGATATATTACCGAAACTATTCTAGTTTTGTGATACAATGGAGATAGTTTTCGTAATAGTATTTTAATAAAAATACTTGGGAAGAAACATTTTACTGTTTATTCAGCTCAAATTAAATTCTGAATTTGGATAAGGCCGTATCGAGTATTTCCTCATTTTTCAGGAGAGTGGAAAAGGTCGTTATTGGAGACGTTGAATCTCATGGGAGACGTTAGTAGATAACAGCAAATAAACCAGTCCCAGAGCGACGATATGAACACCACAACACCTGCACTCCTTCCTACTAGAAGAAAATATATTTATATCATTTTCCGCAAATTGGTAGATCCGTCCTTATTCAAATTATCCCTTCAATTTAACCAATCTGTTTCTTTCAGATGGCAGCTTGTTTGGTTCTTAATACGTTGAAATTAGGTTATATTTTTTTAATAAGAAATCTTCTAATAGTTATTTATCGATACTTGTTTCTTTGATGAACCTAATTCTTAAACCAAGGTACCTCACCGTTAGAGTGTTTTATGGTCTGACGAAATCTTAAATGAATATATGAGTTCGGCTTCAGAATCTGCACTCTTCATTAATAAGATTTATAAAAACAATCGGATCAATCAATAAAATTATTCCTTATTAGTTGGTATCTCTCGTGTAATTAGGGTTTTGAGAAGAAACGACAATTATTTACGTTTTAAGGAACACAATCGTGCGAGAACTGGAGGGTTGTGCGTTAAATCTTCGGAAATATCGAAAAATAATCCAAAGTTTCTTCTAAGGTAAGTTCCATTAATATGTAGAACAGGAATAGATAAAGAGAAAAAGGGGGACGCAAATTCTTGGGAGTTGATACGCGCGCACAATTGTAAAGGCCGCTATTCGGGTATAGTTAAAACCAAAAGTCAAGGGAAAGGTTTCCGTGTTACGTGTAACGCTTTCTCTCTGACAGTATCTATGAAGAGTGTCACAACTAAATATAATTTACGACCATGACGTGTATATAATCAATTCGCGGTTTGTTTTCACGTGTGCATCCACCTTTCATATTTTTTTTTTACGTTTTATTTAATATTACCATGAAAAAAGTGAAGGGTGAATGAACATTTGCCAGTAAACACGACGCCCACGCTAAACCAGCAATTTCATTCGAATATTTATCTGCACTGAACACATCATAGGCAACAAAAGCTTTGAAATAAAACCCAACAAAAAATAAGCTGCTGTCTTCAAATACAAAACAACTGAGTAGAAATATCTAATTTAATTTCATAACAAAATGTAACAGCAACAAAATAATTTCATTAATTCTATCAAAAAAAAAAAAAGTTTTGCGATACAGTTCATAAACCTATAGACTAATATACTAAAGATAATACTACTTTACAAGTAAATACGAGGCGTGTATCGACATAGCTCCTATAGGAAATAGTAAACTGGCGACCTCTGACACTGGAGGGTAGCACGATCTTCATATGTATCTAATGCATTTTTCCTAACATTAAAAAATACAAAAGATTCTTTTACAAATTGAAGGGTGTGAGGCAAAAACATGGTAACCCACAAATGTTTATTTTTTGAGTTATTCAGCACCCGATAGAAAGCAAACATACCGCGTCGTTTAGTGTTGTCCGAGTTCAAATTGTGCTCCAGAGATGGCAGCAATATTTACTTATGGTAAGCCTCATTGTAACATTTTGGGATTCATAAGATGGTAACCAACAATTAAGATGGTGGGAAACGAGGAGCAGTATACCAGCTTGCCACTCAAAAGGAAAATAATTTGTAAATTAAACATTTCTTACAGCGAGTTCAGTGAAAAGATTTATTCTTGAGTGACTCAGGTAGCGAATATTATGGTATAAATAATAAAACATGGTAACCCACACAGCAGCATGAAAAATAGAAATTCGTTATCTTGATTTGGTACAATTATTTTAAGCCTTTATGTAT
>JAGDQP010062580.1:0-11857 GCA_022664845.1 Lepisma saccharinum
TTGTGGCGAAATAGGATTACGTCTTACCCACCCTATCCTAGATTTTGCTTTACCTTAAGTTTTGACCCACTATTGGAGCGAGACTCCTAGTTTGAGTAACGTTAAAATACAAGAGAAATAGTATAAAGCCTGTTGAAAGAATATTTGTCGATTCCCTGCTTAGCAACGTCGAAATTCGGAAATATGACAGCAACTTAGCAAGGTCAGTTGTTAGCTGTCAAGGAAGCTTGTCATGAATGTGGTAGAGATTAAATATGAAAAGTCCTGTTTTACGCAATTCAGGAAGGATGAGCATGTACAAGCAGAGGCAGACAATATCATAAGACGGGCTAGATAAGATCAAAACAGACATTCTCAAGGAGAGTTTGTGGTCAAGTGATGAGTAGTAACAGTTACTCAACACCCCAAAACATCCTCTCCTCAATTCCTATCTTTTTACCAAATATGGCATCGTGTGATATTTGCGGAAAGGCTACGTCTTCATGGTGAAACGTCGAGATTGTGGAAGTAAGCCTTCCGGGGCGTTAGCTCGAGGCCCCCTATATAAGGTCTAAGGTCATGAATTTTATAAGGAATATCACCCCAGGAGACTGAGAGTGAGTTGTTAGTCGACATCTATACGTGAACTTAGAATTCTCAACTATTCTATCAGGTTAGTAAAGTTTATTTTAGAACTTAGAATTTCCAGTAGATGAAACACACTTTATCCCCAGAGTTGTAACATGTCCTATTTTCATGTTTTCGTGCAACCATCCAAGGTCTTCTTCAGGAAGAAGTTGAAACTTCGATGCTAGATAATTATTTGAACCAGTTGCATTGTAAATTAAATTCAGTTATCTGAAATAAATAGGACACCCTGTCGTTGTTTTGCTTAGTTAGATCGAAACGATGTAGAATTATTTTTTAAAGTTTTCAAGTGAATTATTTTAAGATGTAATTAATTTTGTTGTATCAAACCCCATTTTTATGTTTTCTTTATTATGTAAATAAACTTGTTATTTAAATGTTAATTATTTGTTGTTTGCCTTGAAGCACATTGCTGCAGAATGACCACGCCCGAGTAAATCAACGTACCTAAATTAATCTACCTCTGAGACCCCTGAAACCTGAAAAGGTTGCTTTATAACGCCCGCATACTTGGTATCGCTCCTAGAGTTAAAAATGATGCCACAGTATCTATCTCCCTCTCTCTGTGTGTCTCTCTCTCTGTGTATCTCTGTTTGTGTTTGTGTATGTTTGTGTGTCTCTCTCTGTATATGTGTCTCCCTCTGTATGTGTGTGTGTCTCTCTCTCGGTATGTGTGTGTCTTCCTCTGTATGTGTGTTTGCTCTCTCTGTGTGTGTGTCTCTCTCTCTGTATGTGTGTGTCTTTATCTTTATGTGTGTATATCTCCTCTGTCTCTCTCTCTGTCTGTCTGTGTGTATGTTTGTGATTCTCTGTCTTTGTATGTATGTGTATCCCTCTGTATGTGTATGTCTCTCTTTGTATGCGTGTCTTCCTTTGTAGGCGTGTGTGTGTCTGTCTCTCTCTGTATGTGTGTGTCTCTTTCTCTCTGTATGTGTCTATCTCCCTCTGTCTGTGTGTGTTTTTCTCTCTTTTGTGTCTGTGTGTATGTTTGTGTGTGCCTATCTCTGTCTGTATATATGTGTGTCTCTCTTTCTGTATGTAAGTGTCTTCCTTTGTATGTGTGTGTATCTCCCTCTGTGTGTGTCTGTCTCTCTCTGTATGTATGTGTGTCTTTCTCTGTGTGTGTCTCTCTCTCGGTGTGTCTCTCGCTCTTTGTTTGTCTGTGTGTATGATAGTATGTTTGTGTGTGTGTCTCTCTCTGTATATGTATCTCCCCCTGTATGTGTTTGTCTCCCTATGTGTGTGACTCTCTCTCTCTGTCTGACTGTGTGTAGGTTTGTGTGTGTGTGTCTTTCTCTCTGTATGTGTGTGTTTTTTCCTTTGTATGTGTGTGTTTCCCTTTGTATGTGTGTGTGTCTCTCTCTGTATGTGTCTGTCTTCCTTTGTATGCATGTTTGTTTATCTGTGTGTGTGTCTTTGTCTGTTTGTGTGTCTATATGTATCTTTGGGTGTGTCTCTCTCTATGTGTGTGTCTCTCTCTATATATGTGTGTAATTCTCTCTCTGCATATGTGTGTTTCCCTTTGTATGTTTCTCCCTATGTGTGTGTGCCTCTCTCTCACTGTCTGTGTGCCTGTTTGTGTGTGTGTGTCTGTCTATGTGTGTGTGTCTCCGTCTGTATGTGTGTGTGCGTGTGTCTCTATGTGTGTGTCTTCCTTTGTATGTGAGTGTGTCTCCATCTTTGTGTGTCTATTTCTTTATGTATGCCTGCGTCTTTCTCTCTCTGTGTGTGTGTGTGTCCCTCTCTGGCTGTGTGTGTATGTTTCTCTCTGTCAGTCTGTGTGTATGATTTTGTGTATGTGTGTATGTTTGGGTGACAACGTAACAAATTACCAACATTGCCGCTGCCGCTGTGGTACCTTCAAATATTTTTAACGTTGTTTTAGACATAACTGAGTATCTTTCTTGTTCTGACTATAATATTTATGCTCAAAAAGGTGCCACGAACAGACTAAACTTAAAGCCAACTGTATGACGAATATTAAAAAAAATGCTTCAATTCTGAAATAATAGAGAATATAAGTTTATGAAATTAGTCTAGCTTTAGTTTGCAATTATAACTATTGTATTTATTTCTATTTCCTAGTTACATTAAACACAAATATCTTGCAGAACATCTAGTTAGCAAAGCTTTCATAGAAACTTGAAAACATAACTTAAAGTTACAACGTAAAAAGAGTAAACAAGTTAGAATTATTATTACAAATTTGAGAATAATATTTTTTTTTTTTTTTGCTTTCTGAGATTTTAAAATTGTGAGTGACATTTTACTTTGTGTAAATTTAAAACTGTAAATTGTAACGATAATTTCTAACAAACAAACAAACGCTTTTAAAAGTAGGAAATTTTTTTGTTATAAACTTATGAGTGATAAAGTCTTCGTTTTAGGAGTAACAAAGTGAAAAGTTAAACATAAGTTTTTCTTACAAGTTGAAAACGAGATTTATAATTTGCGTAAATTAAAAGTTATGAGTGATATTTTAGTTCGTGTAAGATTCATAAAGTGTAATTTGTAAACAAATTTTAGAAAACAGTTCCAAAAGTACGAGAAAATTTTTGTTCTGAATTTGGAGGTAAAAATTAACTGAAACTTAAACATAACACTTTTTCTTACAAGTTGCAAATGACATTTTAGCTTGTGTTACTTAAAAGTTGTAAGAGATATTTTACTTTGTGTAAGATTTTAGATAGTGTAAATTGTAAACCTAAGTTGTATCAAACAATTTTAAAATTACGAGAACATCTTCCTAGTAAAGTTGTGAGTAAAAATTTAATTCGTGAAAGTTACAATTGGAACTTAAACAACATTTTTCTTATAAGTTGCAAATGACGTTTCCATTTTTGTGAAATTACAATGATATTTTTATTGTGTTTAAACTTTTCTTGTTAGGAAAAAACTAAGAATGAAAGTTTCTAAAGTAAACAATAAAGAATTTACAATGATATTTTTATTGTATGAAAACTTATCTTCTTAGAATAAACTAGGAATAAAAGTCTGTAAACACTAAAATCAGTCTTTCGTAAAAGATAAAAATAATAAAGGGTTTTTTAGAGTGAGATAACAAAACATGTTTTTTTGTGCAAGTTAGAAAACAAAAATTGTAATCTACACACTCTTAAAGCAATGTGAGTTAGAAAACAAAAAGTCGTTATCTACAATCGTTTTTTATAAAAAACAAATGGTGTAAAATTATAAAATTGAAACGCGTAGAAATAAGTAAGGAAAGAGTTAAAACGTTATTAAATATTAGAGAATGCAAGTTTCTATTCACCTTACTAAGTCTTTTCAAAATTAAATCAGCTAAGTAACATATTAAAGTAAAAACTATCTTTTTAAAAACAGCTTAGTGGTTTACTACTACTCTATTTGGTACCTGTGCTCAGCTCCAGTCCTCTGTTCTTTAAAAGAGCTTAAAGAGGTATTAAACACGCTGGAAATACCTTGCTAAGTCAAACAAGGTAATGCTTGGAAGGGATAAAATTGAGTCAAATAACTACATTGTAGATTATCACATAAAACAAGTTATAAATTGAATGGGGATAACTAATGGACATTCCAAACTAAGGACATGATTTTTGGTTAAACTTTCTTTATTGATATCTGATTCAATTTTCTTTTAAATAAACGAGCTGACTGAATATTTTATCTCTCCACACCCGCTTGTAATCTTAACAACAGAACTTAATCTTCTCATTTTTCCGACCTTAATTACTATATATGACGCATTGAAGGTTGATTGGTAGCAAGATTTAGTACTAATATTGAGCAAGTAAAGAGACTTTTGTGTTCTTTCCTCTCATCTGGTCGACTACCATGCTTCCTTTGGCTAACGTTAGGTTAGTTTACTTTATATAAGCGGTTAATATGTAACTCTACTTTACCTAACCTAATATTCTCTAGCAAAATACTTGTAGGGCTATTACAGAAAAGATTAGTAATTTAACATCCGTCTCAGTGGATAATATTCCGAAAGCAATATCAGCACAGGGAGGGAGTAAACATACTGACTGATTTAGTAGTGATTTTCATTAAAGCTTAGCTTGCTTCCATTTTTCGCTGGATAGTAATTTGAAACATGTGTTACACTTACACGGTGTTAGAATATGGAACAAAACACATATTTTTTTCATCAACATCGCAAGTAAGGTAAGCTTTCATGAAAATCAAGCTAGTGCTGCTTAGAACAAATGTTGTTTATGGTCTTCACCTCCTTAACCTTGAATTCTCTGAAAAATTTAAAAAAAAATCCAAAGTGCTTAAAAAAGAACCAAAGGGAGCATTTATTAACAAAGCGTTTCAACTAAAGGATATTCACAAGTCCAAAGCCAATTGAATTATAATGTTTCTAGCAAATTTATCACACATCGAGTATTAACTTTCTTACCAGCTTGTGGCACCTTTGCAGACTTGTAATGTATCAGTTGCTGCAAAGTTATATATTCAACATTTAAAAATTGCGCCAAGTTCACTTTACTATTGAGACTCTACCTAAGACACTCCGTTACGTGAGTTCCACTCCCTCTGTTATTAAAAGCTCATAAAGAGGTATTAAACATGCTGATAAATGTAAGCAATATCTCCTCGCTAACTCGAACAAGGTGGAGCTTGACCCAAACGAACTTAAATAACTACATGGTAGATTACCACATAATAAAAGTTATAAAATTGCTTGGGAAAAACTAATGAACATTCCAAACTAAGGACATAATTTTTTGCTTAAACTTTCCACACCTACTAGTAAACTTAAGAAAAGAAACGAATCTTTTCATTTTTCCGACCTTAAATATCATAAATGACAGTATTCAAGGTTGGTTAATAGGAAGAGGCAGAAAATATCGGGTAAGTAAAGAGGCTTCCGTTCTTTCCTCTCATCTACTCAGTACTATGCTGCGGTTAGCTAAATCTAAATTAGTTTACTTTATATAAGCCCTTAATAAATAAGACTGCATTAGCTACCCTAATATTCTCTACCAAAATAGTGACAGGACTATTACATATTACAGCTATGACCCGAACTTTAAGACCGGTTACGGGGTAATAATATTCTGAAAGCGATATCAGCACTGGGAGTGAGTAAACACATCTAGTGAGTTAGGGCTCATTTTCATGAAAGATTAAGTTGCTTGCGATTTCGCTGGATAGCCGTTTGAAACACGTATTACTCTTACTGTACAAACTTGTTTAGTGAAATTGAAGTATTGCTACAAGTTTACAATTAAATTACTAAGGTTTTCTAGGAAATTTTTCACATGCGAAGTAGGATGTTTATTACTAACTTCTGGTAAATGTACATACTTGCTGCAAACTTAAAGATTTGACATTTAAAAAGTCTATTAAGTTCACTTTACTACTGACACTAGCTATTAAAGAAGAGGAAATTTCTTCGTATTTCTTGTATTCCTCTGTTCATGATATGTTCCTTCTTTCAATATTTATCCTTAAAATATTAGTATTCAATTCAGAATGTTCCGAAATTCTGAACACCTCATATTCTGAACAATAGGTTTGACTACTTGAGTTTTCGAGTGAAATAATTTATTCGGAAGGTATATTCCTTTCATTCCTTTTTCTCCTTAAAATATTAGTAATCATATTTTCGTGCTGCAGTAGGCAGTGCTTTCAGATAAAAGCGTCAAAATGTATATGAATGTCAGATATGAGTCTTAATTGTAAGTAAATACTGATATTTTTGTTGCATACTTTTCAATGAGAATTGAGGATTAAAATCGTAAATACGACGGAAGTCCTCCGTTACTTGCAATGTCATCATGAGCACATCCAACGTCAGCACATCCAACGTGGAAGTTACCAGTCACCTGATATAACATCGTGAGCGGATCCATTGTCAGCCAGTATAAACACAACACTGCAAATTTTACTACATTATCTTAAATTACAAACCATGGAAAATTGGAGCATACATACGAAAGATTTCGTACCGTATCTCTACATTTTGTAGTCAAATTCCAAGTGGAAGACGCTCGTCAATGCTAATGATGACTTCCCTCATATCATATTCAAAATTTCCATATTAATGTGCTAAGATATTTTTCTTATGATATTTCCATATATTGCCTGACTAATGTGCTTTTCATCGACTCAAACATAAAAATTATACTTTCCATCAACTTAAAATTGAAAATAGGAATTATAATTTTTTTGTATATACTCTGCCGGATCTCATGGTGAAAGTCCCCGTTAGTTCTAATATCATCGTGGACGGATCCAAGAGTGGAAGTCCTCGGTCAGTTGTAATGGCATCGTGGGCGGATCCAACGTCAGCCACTATAAACACAAAAGTTTAATTTTTGCTACATTATCTTAAATTACTGAGCCTGTAAGAGTGGAGCATAGGTAAAACAGGTTCGATAATCAACGGTTATGACTTCCTTCCTCACATTTACTATCGTCATGTCTTTATGAAAGAGATACTTTAAATGTGAACAAATAATAAGTCATTTTTTTCACACAACAAGTTGATCTCAATTAATGTCTAAAAATTTTCTTAACAAATTATCTGCATGAGTGAATATTATATTAACTATCTACTAGAAAGAATTAAAATCATAATAATAACCTAGTCAAAGTAAATAAACTTAATTATCCATTATTTCAGATGCCATTACCTTTCTCTGTTAAAAAACACGGTATCTAGGCAATCGATTTTCGCCACTGCTGCCATCTTCTGAGTAAAATGTTACAAACTAACTTTAGGCAGGTGGGATTTTCAAAAAAAAGCTTACATTCGCCTTTTGTAAATTAGATACATTTTTTTTTTCACTATTAAAGCTACCTTATTAAATAGCTTTCGGATATCAAAATAAAGTGCTGCGTTTAGACTAGTAACATGATAGGAATGTAAAGTATGTCGTATCAAATTTAACTTCCTTATTCTATTTTTACAAGCATTAGCTGTAAATAATCACCTGAGCGTTCCGTACTGTAAAGAATCTGGTTGTAATACCTTATTTAGATTACCAACATTTTTTCAATGTTAGGTAAAACTAACTTCCCTTCAGGCTATCAAACTTAACCTGCTTGTAGTACCATTATTTATAAACAAACTGGAAGAGATCTCCATAGAGTAATGAATCTGGTTCTTACATGTTAGAGGATTAAATTATAAAAAATGGACATACATGAATTAATTGTAGCGTCACATTTATTTTGTATATTAGTTATGCCATAATTCATTTACACTTTGAAAAGTGATACGCACTAGTATGATACTATATATTTTGATAAAAAAATGAATTCATGATGGGAGCATACGTTTAAGCTTTGGTAAGGCAGGTTCTATCTACTATAATTTACTATCCTAGGAAGAGGTTTCTGTAGTAAAGAATTTCTCCTTCTTCTCCTCCTTACAGGAAGGAGGATTAAATTATAAGAACGAATTCATTCTAAAGTAATGTTGAATGAGGTTTACTTGCTTTTCTTATAATTTCAGAAACATCCCATTTGAAAAGGACGGTTAGAAATATAACAAGAAATGAAACTGGTGTTTCATTTGTTATTTTCCGAAATCGAGAGCAAAAACATTATTCTCAATTCAAAAATTCAAGAGCTACCATTCGATTAAGATTTGCTCCACTATAATATTATTCAACTTTCCTCTACACATCTCGAAGGGACATTTTCTGCAACGAGACACAGTTCAACAGAAGAAATTTCTATATTGGTTTTCTATGATATATGATTCAAACTTCTACAACTCACACTAATGCCACATACTGTCTACAATTAGAAGGTATGTAACACATCTCGACGGGACTTTCTGTCACCTCCAGCGAGTTTTATACGAGGAAACACAGTTCAGACTGATAAAGATATAACATGGAATAAGACACGTGTTTCAATTTGCATAATTGGTAAGTAAGAGAACAATGAAAGCTATTTCCTCTCATGGTAACAGTACATGTTATGATAAACGCTATGTTTAATTAAATAAAAAATCAAAGAGTGTACAAAGATTGAAAACACGATAGATGGAGAATCTTAACTTTCATGTAAACTTGTAGCAACTTCTCCGTACCTTAGTTGTGCATGAAAGCTGCGTTAAAATCTCCTAATTTCAAGAAAGGGATCTGAAAGAACATACAGATCACTAAATTTCAAGAAAGGAAACTTATTTTATATTAGAAGTTATTCCACCTATGTGAGGATAGGAATGTTAGGTACAGTCTTTCCTTTTATTGCATAATTGATTGTAGGAAAGTCCAAGTGTTCATGAAAATCAAGCCTAAGATTAATTAAGACTTAATTTTTTTACCACCCTCCTTGCTTTTCTTACACTTTGCTCAAACATTCAATTAAAACCGAATCGATGAATTACTTTCTACAATCATAATGTAGCTGAAAGTTCGAGAGATATTCATTCTTTCATCTCCAGGGACTTCTCTACAACAACACAGAGCTCGGCAACAAAACTTTCTGCTCAATACGCTGTCTACCCTACTTTAAAAATTGCTCAATACATGGCGTTAGAGTTTCTTGTATTATTCCATCAACGATTTTAAAGATATAATAACTGTTTTTATTTTTTGTGTTTTATGCAGAAATGTTCTTAAATATACATAAAGCAAACATAAATTAAACAAATAAGAGATGAATTAATAATCATTATTAACTTAATAACAAATTCTCATAGCTGCTTTACTGTATTTATAATATCTAACAAGAGCTAAACTTTTTGAAACCTACTCAAAGTAACCAAACCTGGGAATACAAAAATACGGTGTTGGAAACATACCAACTGAAAATAATGCATGTTTCTTACCAAAAAGGAAGGAAGTACCTTTTATTCATTCGTTTGCTTTTTCTCCATTTCCCGCCCCTTTTGCTCACATTCACTGAGCTTCTTCTCAACTTTTGTTGTCTCTTTCTTTCCATGACCAACGATTTATTTTAGATTTTGTTTCCTCGTTGTTTCTAAACCTGTTTAGTCTTTCTTTTTTTTTTTTTTTTTTTATGGAATGTTGTTTCCAATCCTGTTGTTTTTGTCGCTTGTTTTATTCATTTTTGTTACCAACTCGGTCTTGCTCCTTTGTTTTCATAGATTTGGTTACCAACCTTTTTTTTGTTTCCTCCTTTGTATTTTTTGATCGATTTGGTTTGCTAACCATGTTTGTTTGCTTCCTCCGTTCTTTTTTTATCGATTTGGTTACCAACTCTGTTTGTTTGCTTCCTCCTTTGCTTTTCATGGATTTGTTTACCAACCCTGTTTCGTTCTTCGTTTTTTTTTTTGACGGACCAACCCTGTTTCCTTTTCTTTTGAAGGATTTTGTTTCAAACTTTCCTTGCCCCCTACGATGTTGTTCAAATTGGATTTTAGCTCACCTCAAAATTCCAAACAAGCCTCCCTTTTATTATGAAATCGGAATATCCAGCTACCATCTCTTACACAACTGAATTCCAAAAAAGCTGCCTGACGTCATCTTACTTTCCCCTCCTTCATGCAAGACTAAAATAAAGCATTACACATCTCTAGGATCTTCTTCAAACTGGACTTTTGCTGACCAACTAATTCCAAACAACCCTCCCTTCTATTATGAAATCGGAATTTCAAGCTATCAACTCTTACACAACTAAATTCCAACCAAGCTGCCTGACGTGCAACAGCCACAATTTTCCCCATAACCTTGGACATACACTCTTGCTGACATCAGCATCCACCTCTAGCTCACCTCCAAGCACAAAGTGCTTACGTAAGCACTCGCCAACTTTGCTCTATGGGCGCCATCTTGAAATTAAGACAAACCAACAGTCATTCTACTGAACATCCATGCAAGAGGCGGGATTCTAACCCACGATTTTGCAGTTGGTAAACAAGTATGCCAAACCGCTCGACCTCCCTCATCGACACGGATATATCTTGAGAATCTCTCCTCTTTTAATCTATTAGTAGTTAGTCGGTTGGCACAAATCCAGACGTGTCGTTTCACCATCATGTAAGATTAAGAATAAAGATTACTCTCCTTCTTTTCTTTGTTATGTGCATTTTTTCTTCTTTAACTGTTTGACCATCGCTGCACTATTAAATTTTATTTTCTCAATGAGTGCAAAATTTTGCTTTAGTAAAATGCATATAAAACGGAATGGATGTCATAGCTGAAAATAAAAGTTTAAAATACATCTCATTAAAGCCCTAATAAGGAATTATAGCGGTATCCCAATCCTAATAACAGCACTGTGTTTACTGTACAATTATATCTTTAACGTAGTTGAGAGCACTAGCTAAAAGATTTAGTAATCTATATGCTCGTCGAGAAACTACATTTCCCAAATTCAATGAGATGCCAAAAAAAAAAATCAAGCCATTTTGATTTTTTGTTAATATCAAGTTTGAATTAAATATATTCAGAACATACAACTTTATTTATCTTCCACCAGCTGCAACCTTCTTCGTAAAACCTCACCAAACGTGAGAGATTACTTTGCACGCTTAAAAACTTAGTGACGATGCGCATAGAATGTGCACCTTTTGTAAATGGAAGATAGCGTAGAAGTGAAGGACTGGTTAACACTAGCAACGATGTAGTGAAATGGGGTGGAGTGCCATCTGGTGTGCAAGAGAGGTGGATTAGACTTCTTATCGGATAGGGTGGAAATAGACTCCACTCTCTGACGTCTAAGGTTCGAAAAACCATATAATTTCTTCCATGAGTTCTTACATCCAAAAATCAAAATAAATCATTCGAAAGTTATGTTTGTACTCCTGATTATCCCTGAACTCCTGAGATCAAATTGATTTTTTAATATTTTTTTTACGATTTAGTAGTGCTTAACTGTCTGACATATTATTACCATATGTATAAATGATATATTTTCTTAGACGTGCGCGAACAGCGTACCTGAAATATTTCTATAGCAGGTACAAGTCAGATGTCCATTTCGAAATGGATTTGTCCATAAAAAATTTGAAAATGAGATTTTGGCATTGCTGAGTTCTTTTCACCACGTTCGAACACATTGTTAAAATCTTGCAATTCCAAAAATCTTACAATTCAACTGAATTTCGTGAAGAAGTAAGACAGAAATATAATTAACAATCAAATTATAGATATATAATTTTATATTGTAAATGTAAAATACTGGTAAACTTCTACCTTCTGCAACTATTTTAAAATACCTGCAAATTTTCCCAAATTTTAAATATTAGACGTTTTTAACAACTGTTTGTGTCAACTTTCTAACATTTACGGTCCTTGGAAATTCGTTTGGAAATGGA
>JAGDQP010062582.1:0-11857 GCA_022664845.1 Lepisma saccharinum
ATACCTAAATAGCACGCAAGTTTACATCAAATTTGCCTGAGGTTTGACATATCACATAATTACGTGCCGTAACTCATTAAAGTATCGTATCAGAATTACTCAACGAATTAAAAGATTAACATAGGTTAGAATATTATGTTGACTATCAGTACAATTGTAGTTTTTTTGTTTTTTCTGTCCTTACTAGAAATTGCTCCATATTTATTTACGCAGGCGGTCTTCCTCAGTGATGGTATCTGTGATTCCGCCAGGCTCCCCCCCTCCCCGCCTTATGGAAATGTGACCCCAAATTCTCGAGCATATCCTCAACTTAAAGTATTTACGGTCAAAAATTGGTAGAAATCGTACAAAACTCCACTTACACTCTCCAAATTTTCACTTTATCGCCTCCCTCCCAACTGAAAATCCTGGCGGAATCCCTGTACGGTATACTTTTAGTCCAGAACCGGTATGCTTAGAAGATCAGTAATAGAAAATATAGTCGGTATGGAATCCTGGAGGGAGTTTTGCCACTCACCAACACAGACTCACTTCGTATTTTTCTGTAAATTTTTAAAGAATTTTATTTTAAAAAGTGGATAGTTTGTTTGATAAAGTTTTAGAATTCTAATTTCCTCAGTGCCGTGTTTTCCATATCAATTTGCGAATGTTTTTCATTTTCACACGTTTTGGACCATTGACACGTATCCGTTGTCATCTGTGGCTTTCTCTTTCTCTGTTTTTCCAAGATTTCTCCTGCTGATTTGGTTTTTGTTGTGCTACGACCATAACATGCTATGTTGTACAATTAATGTTATTATTACTTTAATACTTGGAAAACTGTCAGGTTAATACTGCTGTAGGAAATTAAATTAAAGAAAAAGAGTATCGGAAACCTTCAAGCAATATCTTCGACACAAGGAAACAAGAATATTAAAAGAAATCATACAAAATATTCATTTCATAGTATTTACACGTACAGTAGTGTTGTCAGTGATGTAATGGAGGGTATATGCGGGCATACGGCCCACCTCACTTTTTTTAGACGTAACCGTATACCCATCTAAAATTTATGAAATACGCAGATATATGGGATGGTAAATGAGAGGTTTCGTTATAACGAAGAAGCGTATACCCACCTAAAAATTTAGCATTACATTCTTGTTATTCAATATCATTGATACGTTGAATAACATATCAATATCATTGATACGTTCAATATCATTGATACGTTCAATATCATTGATTGTTATTCGATATCATTTTTAGAAAAATCCAGGACTGAAGTTGTAAAAAATAAATATTCAACCTACCAACTAATTGTCCTTGGTCCTGTTAAGATAGCTGCCCTTCGCTATCTATACACAGATGCCATCGTTTCTATAAACCTCGGAATCAAGCTGAAAAAAAGATCCTCTTTTGGCACGCTTGTCAACACGTTTGTCACAGCAGGGTTTTGGATTGCTGGAATATCTTGTATTTTCACAAGAGGAAACTGAAAAATCGCACGGAGACAGATCGGGTGAAGAGGGAGAGAAGAGCAATATTTTTCTTCTGTTCCTCTGTCAGTGTGAAAGGAATGATTTTTGCATTATACTTCCGTCTAGAACATCACCTAAAATTTGATATCACACATCCTTACTCAAGTTCAGCGCATCTGGTATCATCTGAAGGGTAACGCGACGCTATTCTCAAAATAAATTCCCCACACATTCCACATTTTGAGCTGTATATGCTGTTGAAGATTGACCTGATCGGACATTGTCTTGAACTTGCTGTCCTGAATCCTCTTCTGCCATTCCGACACACGGCCTCTAGATATTTGGTTACCATAAGGTTCATGTTCCACGTTACTTTTCACTAGCTTAACACGGAGCTAAATAATGTTCACTCTCAGCTCCAGCTCCGCGTCCATCATGCCACTTGTGTAACTAGCTAGCTAGCTACAACTAAATGAGCTAACGAAAACAGTGTGTTACCAGGTTCAGCCCTGCCACCTGGTGGGTTACGTTATTCACAACACATATCATGTGACTGAGCATTATAATATTGTATCGTTATTACAATTTCAAGGAATGTAGGTCGGAGTAAAATTCGGAACTTCTACTTTGCTGACATAATGGCATTGTAAACAGAAATATCAGCATTGAAGCTTTGGTTCAAATTAATATAATAAATCTGACTGAAAATTGTATCTCTCCCCAAAAGATTGTACACTGTACAGCGTTTATCGTAATAGTTGTTGCTGTTCAGTTTGTAGTAGAGTAATTTCTTGCTGGCATCAGTTGGCGGCGGCGTTTTACGATATGTGTGAAGCAGCTGCACCAATCAATTTTTCTGCTCCAATTAAGGCTCAATCCAAGTGAGTTTTCCCACATTTTTCGTTTTACGTCAATTATTCAAATTTCAGTAGAGGAAAACCGAAATTAACTTTCAAGGACAAAAGTGCGTTTAATCCTTCAATAGTGAGTACAATCAGTTTCAATTAAATACTAGTAGTAACTGCAGGATTGTGTGCAGACACTTTTGGGACATTATTCTGTCCCAAAAGTGTCTTTACACAATCCTGAGTTTATTATTAATGTTGTATTAAAACGAATTGTGCTCATTATTGAAGGAGGAAATGAACTTAGGTCCGTGAAAGTTAATTTCTGTTTTCCTCTGCTGAAATTTGAATAATTGACGTAAAACAAAAAAAGGCGGAAAATACCGCTTGGATTGAACCTTAAGATGTCAAATAATTTAGCGTCACTTCTGTTTCTGCTGCTAGAGCTTCTACTTCGGCTTCTACTGCTGCGCCAGGAGCTTCTGCTACGAGACCATCTACTGCTTCGGCCTCTGTTGCTTCGGCTGGATCGACTAGATCTGCGTGAACGACTCGATTCTTCAATTTCAGGAGCAGCAAGATCAGCATCGCTGCTTCTTCTGGAGCTCCTGCTACTACAAGACCTTCCACTGCATCGGCTGGATCTGCTAGATCTGCGTGAACGACTCGATTCTTCAATTTCAGGATCAGCAAGATCAGCATCACTGCTTCTTCTGGAGCTTCTGCCACTTCGGCTCCTACTGCTGCGCCTCGAGCTTCTGCTACGAGACCTTCTACTGCTTCGGCTGGATAGGCTATATCTGCGTGAACGACTCGATTCTTCAATTTCAGGAGCAGCAATGTCAGTCAGCATCACTCCTGCTTCTAGAACTTCTACTTCGGCTCGTATTACTTCTTCTGGAGCTTCTGCTACTAGGCCTGCTGCTGCTTCGACGGGAACGGCTTGATCGACTTGATTCATTGATGTCAGAAGCTACTGCATCACTGCTGCTTCTGCTACTTCGGCTCCTACTTCTGGAGCTCCTGCGTACTTCTGCTTCGGCTCCTTTTACTTGACCTAGAGCTTGAGCTTTCCTTTGCACCTTTCTTCAGGACAAATTTATCACCTGTAGTTTTTTCAATCAGTCCTGAATTTGATACTCACTGAAGAGCCAACTTAACATCTCTAGATGTGGTTGAATTATCTGCATTCTGGACGTGCTTTGTTATTGCTTTCGTGGTAGAACCATTCTTTTGGTTCAATTCCTTTATTGCAGCTAAAATTGTTGTAACTTTTCCTGAAGCAGGCATGTTGTATTGTTGGTAGTTGCCTCAAAATAGAATCCAAAAAGGGGAGGTGATAGAGAAAGTAGGGGCGGCAGCACTTTAGAAATGTCTTCACTCTGTAATTTGTGATAGCTTTCTGATGATAACAAGCTTAAACGTTGCTTTTATAAAACATGAATGCGAAGTTCTCAGAGAGCAAGGAGGGCCAACCACAAAAATGACATTATGAATGATCAAGAATTGTATTTCTTTGACATGACATTTACCCCAATAACTTCAAAGAAAATATAAATATCGAGCCAGAAGTTACATATATATTTAAAATGAAGCCACGGGATTCAATTCTGATCCAATGAACAAAATTAATAGCAACTGAGACTAGAAAATATTCCAAAATAGTAATGTGTGCACCAAGCAGAATGGAATTGAAATGTTTAATTTCGATTGTAATTCTGAAGTTAATAATGCTAGTCGATAAATTATACCCACTAAAATACTTGACATTTAGAATTATGTTTCTGCGAGTCAAAATACTTGTTTTGATTACGTAAAGCAGAGAATTTACAAATTAATTAGAAACTATTCGTTAAAATGGAGATATTGTGGAGTGGGCCAGCTATTGTTGCTTAATAATGTCTTCTGTTACATAGAATTAGCCAAATTTTCTGAAGAAAAAAATAACTACATACTTTATTTACTCTTTTATTAAATTGTAAGTATTATAAACGGCGTGAAGTGATTAATTTTAATGTTGTTGCAATATTTAAATAATTTTAAATAGTGCTATTCTTAGGACTTACGTAGATTTTATAATTACTTTTAACATGTTTTCTACAGTTTTAAGTATCGTATTTGTGTTGTTAAATTGGTTGTATGATTGAAAACTTTAGGATGTTTCTGATGTAAAAGTATTTTGAGAAATTAAAGGTTATATCGGTTGCATTTTAGACACTCTCCCGGATCACTGAAAATTTGTGAATGTTTTGCTATGTTAGTTAAACTTAAAATGGCTACTTTAAATTGTCTTTAATTATGCTTAATGATTGAATTCATTCGGAACACGATTCAGAGAAGTTCAGAGAAGACTGTTTCCTTATCTAAGGGTAATATCTAAAACGCATCCGTTATTTTAACTTTATTTTTTCTTGTGTCGACTAAAATCAAGGTTTTTGTATATCTTAGAGAGTAAAAGTAATACAATAAGTATGTTATTAAATTAATATTTAAAACAGTGCGGCTATATAATAACGTACAAACATTTATCTTAAACAGTAACCTATAGAATACTGTCCATGTTCTTGTTTTCAGTGTTTTGTATGATCATTTGAGACCGGAACTAAAATATTAGGTCTATGAACTAATGATAAACTCCCCTTAGTTAGAATTAAGGATAACTCGCGTAATGTTAGGAACGTTATATGGACTCCAATTTAGGGCTGGACTTTAGATAGTCCCTTAGACTCTTCAATCATGCTAGTATGTTGTTTTAAGTTACATTAGAGGAGTTTAAGCAAGATATACTAGATCATTTAAGTCGTCTTTAATTCCACTTAATGTTAGATTAGGTCATTATAACATCTGAGCGGCAAATCTTCAGGCGAGGTAAAAATAATTGAAATTAAACTAATATTCTTAGGATCAGCATAACAAAATATGAACAATCTCCAAAAGTAAACAACTCAACTGCAATTAACAAGTAAAATAAGCATCGAGGAGCACGAGACTTTCAGCAGTACCTTTAGCTAATAGATGTTTATCTCAGAAAAGCCATGATTTGGTCATGGGATTCCGTCTTTCATCATATATCAAGACGTCTGTTTGTGATTTTATCCAGGAACAAATATAACACAACAGTGATAGTTAATGAAAGTATCTTCTAAACACAAATTGTCAGTACACCACGCGCACTTTTAAAGATTTTTTTTTAATTTCTTACGCATTCCTTTCTCTTGACTGATGCAGTACTCTGTTTAGTGCGCAGGTTAACTTGGCAATTCTGAACTAGTTGAAGAAAGCGGATAAGTCATTAAATTAATCAGTTGAATTTTTATTAACGTCCTAAGCGAGCTGGCGAGCTTCTAAGAATGGGACCTACCGTTTTTTAGTATACTTGGCACCGAACCACTACGTTCAATAGACCCGGGCGGGAATTGAACCCGTGTCCACGTTTACAGAAAGTGAGCGCGCTAACTTGTCGAACAAGCAGCCCAGTACAGCATTCTAGTTTCTCAAGATTTTTTTCATTATTTTCTGAATCTGAAGATAAAAAGAACATTGATCGGTTTACTTGACTGCTTCGAGAATTTCGAAGGTGACAATTAGGAAATCTGGCAGGATCTCTGATGCCAAATTGTAACGACCTTGAAGCTCCGTTCCATTATATGTTATTTCAAACAGTTTTGTTTCGTTTGTATTGAGCTTCAAACGGGTAGGATTTTTATTGCGCTGATCTCCGGATAATTAATACTCTTTGACCATCGTTTATTATTTTTCGAGCAAAGGTATATATTATCGCTTTCTTTTGTTCTCTTTATTCTGGCGTAAAGTTTCTTTCTCTTGAACTACTTTTTGAAGCTTCTTCCGTTTATTACGGATCAACTAATTGCATAAAGAGTGTCGTCTTTTATCATTGAGCGGGATCAATGATTCATCTTCGTTATGTGGTTCTTTTCTATTGGCAAATTTTCCAGCCAAAGTAGGGCTTTGCTCGTAAATAATAATTAATTTAAATAATCTTCCTTAATATTTCTGATTTGTTCACGTTTGCAGGTTTTGGTAATTTTATCTTTCGTTTACAGTGATAAAATGTGAGAATTGTGGTCTTCCTGGTTAAAAATCAGAATCTGTTAACAGTGTTGTTTTGATGCGCATTTCGATCGTCATTGAAGGTAGTGAAAGGGGTGTGTCCTTGTTCGTTAAAAGACTACAACATGGCAAGTTATTAAGACAGGCAACTGAACTTCAGTATTTAAAAAAACAACATAAAATCTTAATAAAGTATTCGCGTTTAAAATTATTTCAGTTGCCTGGCAAGTATGAGTATACATATGTAGTTTAAATTCAATAATGTCATCTTCGCCTCTGAATAAGGTTAGCTGAAAAATAACAATATGAAATCTTGAAAAAGTTTCGTCTTTTACTGCATGCATCTTGTGACGTTAGTGAAGAAAAACATCTTCACAATTTTGTGACATTATTTTTACTGCAATTTTGAACTTTCGAAACTAAATTTTCTTAACAATATTTGCTTCCGGTTGTCATTTAATATTCTTTTCGAAATGCATAATTACTCAGTTTTGATTTTTAATGTACAAGGTGTAATTCTCAGTATGCAAAGCTAAGCTGTTAGAGTAAACATAGGCTGTCTGTATGTTTAAGATGCTGCGCTACACAATAGCTATAACCCGTTAACGTATTTCTCCCTCACTTTCTAATTACTTAAAAGATTCTCAAATTTAAGTTTTGAAATGTTTTATTGAAATTTTTAAATATGTTCTTTATGTTAGTTTCCGAAAAAGCTCACTATAAATTTACCTAAGGTAAAGGTATAATACCTGCGTTCTGTGGTAGATGGCGTTAGTTTTCTTTCGATCGTTAACACGTGAAATTTTACCAATAAATATTTGCGTAACTGACACGATCGTAAGACTTGTTCTGAATTAATCATGTGTAAAAAAATGTAGGCCATCACAACAGAAATTTATTTCAATATTTTTTTTTAATGACAGATTGGGTGCATAGAGCTTCACTCTATCCGCTTTGTACTTGCAATACTTACTATTTGAAACGTATTTTTAAAGTTACAGACCCAACGTCAACTATAAATTTTCATGTAGTGTTTAAGAGAGGGTCAGATGTTTTTTTTTTTCAAATTAATTATTATAACTAAAATTATACAAAGTCATGTTCATATAAACAGTAATTTGCAAAATATTTCAGAAATAAAAATTTAAACTTAAATTGCTATAACCAAACTTGTTTTGTTAATTATGTTTTGTTAACTCCTCCCTTCTCTATCTCCAGCTCTAACTCTATTCCTTTTTCTTTATCCTCAATGCCTTCTACAAACTCTATCAATTCTTCTTTAGAGTCTTCCTATATCCCAAAACAATCATCAGCGTATCTACATAAATACTCAATCTTCCCTTTTCCCTTCTCTACCACCTTCCTCTCCCATACATTGATAATGATATCAGATAACACAGGACTAATCTTAGACCCTATACTTAAACCTTCCTTAATTCTATATATGTCATTCTTCACTTTGCAAAAACCAAAATCCCAAATTAAGTTGAGGGCTTTCCTTTCTCCCATTTCCAACCTTTCGCCCCTTCTTCCCCCATGGCACCCTTAACAATATCAAGTATAGCAGCCCTCTTTAAACCTGGAAACATAGTTTTAACATCCAAACTAAATAAAATACACTCATTTTCAATTACAACTTTACTTGTGTAGTCAATTACCTCTCTATAATATTTCACTGCCAATGTTTCTTGTCTGTCTCTCACCCACACTGTTTTCAATTCACTTTCCAATGGTTCAAAATAATTGTTCTTACAATCCATCACTGGTCTTAACTTCACTTCCTTTTTGTGTATTTTTGGAAAACCTTTTAACACCGGTTCTCTTCCATCTTCATTTAACCACTTCTTTAGCCCCTTCTTCTTACTTTCTTCCTTTATCACTTGTATGATCTCTTCTTTCTTCTTATCCACTAACTCGTACTGTACATCTACTAACTCCTTAACCTTGCCATCATACCACACTTTATCCAAGAAAGAAGAGATACCTTGCCATCATATTCAATCATGTAAAAGAAAAAGGACATAATGTGGACTGGGAAAAAGTGATTGTGTTAGAACGTGAAGATAGTATGTGGCCTAGAAAATGGAAGGTGGCCTGGTGGAATAGAAAAAGAAGTAGATAAGAACTTAATGAACTGGACCAAAGGTTTTAGCATTAATAAAGAATGGAAGATTATTGTTGACAAACACAGAGATATGTATGTTAATTGAGGTGTTAGGGGCCTCTAAGTTTGCTTCATGTTGATTCTCTTTTGTTAACATGGGATGTTTTATGGTGTCTCTGATTGACTGATTGTTCCGGCCAATGGGGAGGCTGCTTAATCGGGCGTCTCTGATTGGTTGCTGGCTTCGGCCAATGAGGGAGCAGGTAGATTATTGGGCATGTATTTATATGTGTGTAATTTTTTGTACACTCAGTGTATGTCTGATGAGGATCTTTGCTAGAAGGTCGAAACGTTACCTGTAATTTATTTTTTACGAATAATATAGTCTTGTTCAGCAGTTCAGTGTTTTTTATCTTAATTGCAAGACGTGCAACTATGTTTTGTTAAACAAACTAGGATTTACAAGGCAAAACATAAAGTAAGTAAGTGAACTGGTGAACTTCTAAGGACGTTTCATCTCATATAACACGCGTTTGTCAAGTTTGCACTAACCTTGATTTTTTTACTTGCCGTGATAAAAGTAACGCATCAAGGATGTTGAAGAATTGTGGCAAATTTGATTATCACAGTGGTGCCGCACTACCCTTCTGATGATGACAATCGTTCTGCTTACCGGAAATGATCCATTGCATTTGTTATTGTTCTGCTAAGCTACGTGAAGCATAAAGCACGGTGCAAAACTAATTGTAAGTAGCTCTGGACTTAGCGTAGGCCCTACTGTTAGTGTTGGATCACTAGCTGGACATCCGGGGTTCGAGATTTTTTATATTTAAAATAATACTCTTTTATTGCTACTTACACATATATTCCTTTTGCTGTTTAACCCTTTTTTATTTACAATTTTACGTACTTCCCGAAAATAGATTATAGATTTCAGGTTAAATCTTAATTTTTTTATTGTATACAATACAAACATAAAACGCAATAAAATACACATGATTTTTTTATGTGACTCGCTTGTAAAATAAATCAATGAAGCAACATTCATAACTTTAACACAGGATCAAATCAACTGTCCCAGGCTATAAGCATACACTTAGTTCAAAAACATTCTTCGAAACATAAAAGAACTAGTAGAATATAAGTTGCTGAGGAGATATTCCATAGTGTAGTGGTTACGGTGACGGACATCAAGAGATTCTAGGTTCGAATCCCACTGCAGACAGTTGGCTGATTTACAAACTAATTAATATATTATTATAAATGGAATGGACGCAGTCTGACTAAATATGTAAACCAATAGACAGTAACAACTGTTGGTAAACTTCCACCAAAAAATTTCCGCTAAGGTCGCAAAGCGGAAAAATAAACAAAACACTGCAGGTCGCAAAGCGGAAAAAGCAACTAAGTGTCAAGGTATGGAAATTTTGAGATACCGACTAAATAGCAAAACAATAAACCGACTAAAGCGCAAAACAATAGATGTTGCAAAGTATCTTTTCATTACTCTGGAAAGCTTGTATTTTGGATTGTGTTGGCTCTTCGCGTGTACCCTTCTATTGGTTCTCAAGAAAAGCGACCTGGCCCTGGAAGTCGCCGATAACAAGAGCCAGAAGACGAAAAGAAGGGTAGAAAGAGGCATAATAGCGGGTAGGTTGGAGTGGGAAATGGACCGGCCAGGTCTGTTCTCTTCAGAACAAATTCGTAGAGTTGCATGGCACTTAGTTTCTAGACGTTTTTGCTGTGCTCTTTTACATATACTTTTTAGTTCCCAATTAAAAAAAGTAATATACCTAATGGTTACCAAATAAATTTTGATTTATTTACGACCTTTTGGCGTCTTTGGCTCAGACCAGGATAGGTAGATAAGGGATGGCGACAGCCAGAGCCTTTTTTAAGGCACCATTCTAGCATTTGTCTAGTGAAACTGAGAGAAAGCCTGAAAACCTTGGTCAGGATAGTCGGCCACAAGGTACGAACCTGCCTATCCACCCATAATTTCCTATCCAACGCCCGCAATGTTACCGCTTGGACTATGAGGGCTAGGTTACTTCCCTAGTGTGGATTGTGATGTAATCCCTGTTTTACTGGTCTAATGATACTTCCGCACACCGCATGGAATATTTGAACTTCGTTGCGGGGCCATGTGCCAGCGTTTCCGCGAAGTAGAAGAGGTTTTATTTTTATCTTTACTTATGTATGGCTTTTAGACATCGAAGGCTTCGATAGCAGAGGGGAAAGGATTCAGGAAGATGTCGACCAGGGCGTATGTTGGAAGTGTAATCCCGGCATTTGCCTGGTGAGAGAGGAAAAACAACTAAAAAATCAGTCAGGATGGTCAGCCGCTGGGATCAAACCCAAGGCCTCCAGAAAAGAGAATCATTATGTGAAATAATAACGTTTGTAGAATGAAAAGAAGAAAAAACCGAACCTGATTTTCCAACCCAAAACTAACCTATGATCACAAATATTATGACGGTTCCTTCATCCCTGCTTCGAGCGCCAGCTGCAATTAGAGAACTTTCCCGAACGGTAATAGTCTAGGAACTACTACGAAAGACTGATGTCATGAGATCCACTTCAAGAATCCCAGAAATGTGGTCTGACAGCTTCCTTTGGGGGCGAGAAAATGATTGGCGATTCCCTGTAGACAACAACAGACGATGACTATCAAATGTAAGAAGCGCCGGTGACAGCTTGATCCTGAGCTACTGAAATCTCCCGCTGGAATATATGGGCGTTCGTCCTTAATCCTACCACGATCTTCGGTCGGCGATTTATGGTGTCCGCTAGACGTCCGGTTGGCCACTACAACGTACGTGGTTTTCCCCAACAGAAGAAATAAGTTCTCTCGCTCACTTTTTCCAAGAACAAGAGATTTCCGATCCAACGGACAATATCTCACCAAGAGTTGTCAGATCTCTCGAATTAGCTGAGAGGCGGGGGTCCCTAGGAAAACCAAAGGGCAACTTCTCACGTCCACCAAGAGTGCGTTACTTTCTCGAATTAAACAAGAGAATATATCCCTCTCGCACTCAGCAAGATATCTTCACTCTCGTATTACCAAGAGATGGGGTGTCCCTCTTGATACCAAGGGGATGCCTCTCGCATTTACCAACAGACAAGCAAAGCCTCTCGTAATGGGAAAAGGTGAAGCATCAGTTAAAATAAACCAATAATTCAGTTGCTGGTGCACGTGAATTTGTGCTTTGTTACGGTGATCTACAGAACCTGCTTCGCCAGGTTATGCTGACCAGTACAATAAACTACAGCAAACACTGGAATTCAACCCTTAAGTACTCACATACTGTAAATAATTAATTAGTAAAATATCTTTGATAACGATCAAATCTTTATGTTTACTTGAGGTTAAAAGA
>JAGDQP010062584.1:0-11857 GCA_022664845.1 Lepisma saccharinum
AGAGTTTAGGTACCTAACAGCTAATGCAATCGAGACGGGCCGAAGTCATTAGTTCCTAAAAAAGCCCAAAGTACAAAGTTTGCTAAAGAATTTCAAATCCGTAGTTCGCTTCGTTCTGTTTTGTCCTTGCTCGTAACTGTCGCTATATTACAACCTCCTCCAAAGAATCTGCTTAGTAAATAGAAACTTTATGTGAAACTACTGTAAATGTGAGCTTTATGTGTAATCATTGTGTATTCAATGTGTGTTTCTTACCAATGGTGCGTATTTTGTAAACATTAAGTTCATGTTTACCGTAGTTCACATTATCTTGACCTCGGTTTTAGATCACTGTTATAACCATTATATTGATTAGACCACGATGAGTGATTACACTACTTTTGTCGTGAAACCGCTGATGCACCAAGCCTCTCTATCACCAAAATTGTGATTTGTTAAGCCGTTGGCTACAGTTTGGGATTACTCGTACAATAGTGGGATGCTCACGTACCTATGCGTATCAATTGGCTGGCGGTCGTATGACAAAGAAGTATATGCAGTACGTTCGGAGGTTTTAGAAAACAATATCTAACATTATTCTTGCAACTCCTCTATCTACCTTTTTCGTTTGATTACGTGAGATGAATGGCACGAAATATCGCAGTGAACGTTACAGAACATATATTTTATTGGCACTCCAACACAATAATAGTGAGTAATTGAATGTTTCAAAGCTTCATCGCACCACAACACTGCTGTTTCTCTTGATGATACACTATAATGACAAACAGTGAAAACAGAACAATAACACAATACACTTTATAGCGTTAATAGATAATATAACTTGATAACGTATTGCAATTTTATAATACGAAATGCTTATATAACATGAGGGGACTTACAACATACCTAGCTAAAGTTTTTCACAAAACTGTATTCAATACAATGGTAATCCTAACCAGCCAAAAGAATGGTTGTGTTAAATAATAACACGAAAGAACCCTACGTTAACTGGGAACACGCGTACATGCAGAATGATATCACAAAAGCAATACAATATCTAAACAATATAGGCACAAAGAAAATAAGTACGCTTACAACAACTTCAACTACGTTTTTCACAGATGAATGAACCTTCGCAACATCCAATGAAAATACATAAAATGATTGCTATTCTCGGTCAAATCAACTTTTTTTTATTCCAAATTATCCCTTCTACTGTAAGTATTCAAAATCTCACTTTCACGTAGGTAATTATGTTTACTCTGTTAAGATACTAGTACGCGTGATGCTTACAATATTTTGTATAAGAATAAAGTGCTTGTATAAAGAGAGCGGTACGGAAACTACTAACCTATGCTTTTCATTACTTTCATCCAACATATCATTTTTTTTTTCCTGATACGTACTTGTTAGGGCAATCGCTCTCAATCACTTTACAGTGTACTAAAATGCGCCCTATTTATTTCAAATAACATTTACCAATATTCACAATGAGTAAGAGAATGCCATCGAGCAAAACCTGACTTCTCTGCTCTAACGATGATATTAACTGAAAATAAAATACTAGTCAAAATTCAATATTGGATCCAACGCAAATCCTACGTGGACACACTTTTTATAACGCAAACCTGTCTTGTGCGTAAAGCACCCTACTATATGCACATGGAATACATCATAAGACGCAAGGTTTATAAAACTCTGTATCACGCACGTTATATTTTAATTAACATACCCTGCTATTCAAATGACAAGTTACTTTAAGAGTTTGCATCAAAATGCTGGTAACACTAAAATTGACTGCTCTGTTACTTAATATTGATAATTTAACTTCTGCAGTTACGTTTGTTGCCGTGTAAGTAGGAAGTGTCGTTTTCGAAACACATTATATGAATGCATTCATTAGCCACCACTCACTTTAGCTAGCTATTTACTTTACATGGAAACGGTACCATTACCATAACGCTTGGAAAATATTGTGGATTATCGGTGATTACCTGCTATCAAATTGAAATGTTGCCACCGTGATATCTTTTAATAACCTAATAGGTTTACGGTACCGGTAATTCAGTTACTATAAAAGGGTACTTTGCGAAGGTCAATAACTTTGTGAAGTAAATGCTTACTTTTACAGATGCTGTCTTCCATCCGTTATATTGCCACAACGACAATAAAATTGTGCTACTTACTAAATCGCTTCCTCTACTCACGCACCGAAGAGGATTTCTCACCATTGCATCAGACCGGTGTGATCCGGGACTTCTCGAACACAATGTATTACCGATATTTCCGTTCCGTACACCACAATTTCCACATGGGTAGTCTTCTATATCGCATTGACACTCATAAATTATTTTTCAACCAGCGATATTTCACTTATTTTTATGTTAATTTCGGGTGTCTGGCCGGACAACGCACACTTCTATTAGATTATCCCAGTCCATTCTAAAAACACCAGGTTGTCACTTCCGCTTGTTCACAAAGAACTTGGGACGTTATAACCTAAGCTAATAAATGGTTGCCTCATCTCCTATCCATTATGCACTCACCATTCGTCACCACAGGAAGTGAGTTTACTTACATTTTCAACGTAGTCTGTGTCCTTTCGTAACCACAGAGTGTGAGTTAACACAGGTATTTAATGTAAATGGTCGTACTCGGTTACTATGTTAGTTCATTTGCCACCAATAAATGACCTTTATGTACATGAATTGTGTTAAAGCACACCAGAAGTTCATATGCTCTTAAAATAATGCGTAATTCATTGTTTCAAGAAACGGTAATTTATATTACACTAAAACGTGGTAAAACTTGAAACTATTTTCATAAATTTTCGGTACATATTCTTCACTTTAACTGTAGTTTTATTTTCATTTCACGTACTTATGCTGTGGCTTCTGTAACTGGCTAATTTGTCGGCACAGTAACTAACGTTTTCCATGGGATTTTATTATGGACAAGTACATGCCATTTCTCATCACACACACCTATTTTACGAAGATCCCTTCTAATATGTCCTCCCAAAAACGTGGGGATCTTCGCAACGATCCCTTCCAGCTGTCCCACAACGGTGGAATATAATCTTCGCCTCCCCCACCCCCCATTGTGTGTCCACGGTAATCATCACGATTTCATTATTCTTACAATAACTGGTGAGTCGCACAGTCTGTGGTGTTCTTCGTTATGCGGTCTTCTCTATTTTTCAGTCACCTGGGCCTGTATAACTTTCTCAGAACATTATTTTCAAACAGACGTATTTTACTTTCATCTTCTCGGGTAATACTTCAACTTTGGCAGCCGGAAAGTATTACAGACAGAATTTGAATTTCCTTGATATTAATCGCGAAATTATGAGTTTCTAGACAATAGAAATATGCGTTACCCAATAATAAGCGACTTTTTGTACTTTGCGTGACTTCGTTTTTGGTTCATACATATGTTCCTATTTATTAAGTTCTTAAATTTGTTTACTTTCTTTATATTTACATTCTTAATTATTTCGTTTCCACTTCCTTCATTCCCACTTTTTTAGCTTGTAATAAAACATTTTGTGCTACATCACACGCATACACGAACAGTTGATTAAAGCAATTCAAAGTTAGTACTTTTTGTTCTCTTTTACGTTTTGATTAACATATTTTAACGAAAATTTAATCAGTATTTGTGACGAGGCACCACCCTTTTTCAAATCGCTGTGAATTTTGAAACTATCTGACATATTATTACCTAGCAGTATTCTCCCCAAGGGGTTTGAAACACTTTTTGGCCAGTCTAGTAACTGTTGACATCGATCCGTCACGAACCTATGGGATTGCTGAGATACATCCCCACTAGTTGAACCAGCTTTTCGGTACTCCAAATTTTAACAGTTTGCTGTATACCAGGATACATACGCGTATTAATGGGATATAAATTTTCTTAAGATCAAATAATCGCTGGTGAGCAATACATTTGTTTCAGGAAATAGCTGAAGGATGACGTAACTCTTATTTCTACAGCTTTTCCCTTAGGACTGGCTATTTTACAACACCTACGTACAGGCTATCATGCATGGACATTTTGCGGGATAATGGAAACAGTTCAAGTACCTTTCGGTAATCAACACGTTCCCAATTTCTGAATTTGCCCGCTCTAGACGAATATAAATACAATCTAAGCTAAACAAGCCAGGATGCCAATGATACTACAACTATGCATAATTCTTAAAACCAGATGTTATCTCGACTCATAAAAGACAGACAAAATTCATTCACTCATCTTGATGAATTGAAGCTTTCTGGATATGTTACAAGCATCGGGAATTGAACCCGGAAATATAAATCACTATCTAATCGAGAAGAGACACTTGCAGCACTAAGTCAGTAAGTATTAATTGTCACTGAAAGCCTTATCTTTAGACACAATTGGTTAAAGATGGTCTTAAAAACTTTGTCATCACCAACTGGGCCAGAGCGGCTCCATTAGCTAAAGTTCAGAACTCGCTACCAGAGCTTCAAACTCTTACGCTCTCTTAAAGATGTTAAGTTCAAGATGATGAAAAAAATGTTTAATGCAGAAAAATAACGATACTGAAATTGAATTTGCTAATAAGCTGATTATCACTTCGATGTTGCGGCGGCACAACTCAAGCTGCACTGAGAGAAATCGAGGGTCCGGAAATTACATTCCTGTCATTTTTTTTTTTTGAAGAAAAAAATAATACTGTGAAAAGTTGCAGTAATTTTGTAAGAACTGCACTACGCATTTTGGTATTAATCCATTCTAACTTTAGGTTTTACGAAAAATGGAATTTAATAACAAAATAACAGGAACTAGCTACGGGAAATTCGTACACGTATCCTGCTGAAAAGACATTCTTAGTAGATGTCTAGAATGAGATATATAAGAAAGTCCATAGTCTCTGCAGTTTTCATCAAGTAAAAAATCATATATAAACTACACGAAAGACATAATGCACGAGAAGCATGGTGAGAAGTGCGAAAGAACAGTAAGCGAAAGGATAATAATATACACACTTGTTCTCATGGCTCATCGGAGGAACAAATGTAATATATTGAATGCTTATTTTTTAATTGGATCAAACTTTAGCTCATTGTCTTTTATGAGAATAAATAAATGAAGATTTAATCAATAAAAAGAATAATGAGTGCATATTGCACGTATGCTGTAAATGTAGTCACTAGATGTCTCTAGTTTCGTTAAGAAGAAAGCGAAGTGAGAACCTTTTTTTTTACATGTAACTAAATTGTTGTTTTGATTATTTAATTATCTGCACAGCATTTAATGTCCTTGACTTTGATTGGTAACTAAATTATAACTGTTGATGTATTAGTAATTTCATGTTGTAAAGTATCAAATGCATTAAATTGATGTACAGTCTTTGTATATAAATACGTTTTGGAGGGAACTTCTCAATATAACTCAATCTAGCCTAGCTGGGGTTTGTTAATGTGCTCACGCGGATCTTGTGGAGTATACGCACGAGTGAGATTAGCACACGTACTGCCTCAATGGGATTGACGGCACTAGTCAGTGTCGGAGGGAGGGAGTTAGTATGAGATTTTGCCAGTCATTGCACATTGACTAATCATAATCATTCATTGTAGCTTCACGTTTATGACATCATCATGGCAGATCCACCAGGTCAGCTTCAACATAAATACCTCCAGTAATAGCAGGACCACCACCATATTCATCGCTAGACAAGATCGACAAATCACGCCACAGCATGGAAAAAACTACCATAGACAAACAACAAGGTTCTCCACCTTACCGCTCCAGGTCTCGCTTACCACGCTCGTATTCATCAGCCATAGCTAATCCTCACAATAAGCACCATACGTTAAGCGAATCATCAGATGACAATGCCATACAAATTGACAATCAAGATCAGTTCTCTTCAGTTCACAAACCAGAACTTCATGCTTTCCTGTTCACCAACTACGACAGTAAGTTCCAAACAGCAAACAAATTTTTCAACAGTTCATCAAGTATGGACCAAGATCATCCATTTAAGAAATCAAATTCACAAAAAATGGTAGCATCATCAAATCACATGATTTCAATTCGGCACAAACAATACGCAACAAGCACAGCTTAGAAAATTTCAAAAAAAAAAACAACTCAACTCTCAGTCCTACAGGACAGACGCACAACCTCCACCGCAACGCAAAGCATCATCTCCATTAGTTGTAGATGGGATAGAACCATCACTCACCATCAAAGATATAGAAACAGAACCCCGAGCATAAGGTCATTCCATCATCAAATTCATTAGAATCATGTGTAACGCAGATCCTATATCCATCGTCAGAGTATTCACCAATGCACAGAACACCATCAATTCTGGTAGCAGGCGCATACATATACAGACACAGATATCGGGTAGAACGATCGCACACACCATTGCCAGTTCAGTGCGAGAAGTGTCAAATCTATAATTCACACCCGACAAATAAATGTCAGAATCAACCGAAAGGCGCCCTTTGTTTCGGTCCACACCAAGCCAAAGTTTTTCCAAACATGCAGGCTCCACCAAAATGCAATACCTGTAACGAACAACATCCGACGTTCAGCTATAAATGTAAGCACGACCTGCACCAGGAGCCACAAAACGGAAGTAGTAGTACCAATCAGGACACAACCACTAGAACAAACAAGCGAGCCGATCACCTCCATCAATGCACCAATTACCATCGAGAGATTGCTGGCCTTCATTACATTAACGTTGCAGAACATCAATCCTTTCCAAAGACAGCATGTACTACATCAAATCCAATACGCAGCACGCACAATTCTCAATGTCAGTTTCACGGCAACATACTCTGGACCATATGCACACTTTCATGCAACAGCCTATGAAACAGAAGTTTAAATCCCCATCTGCCTTCCAATTGATATTCATATTCATGGCTTTAGTCTTTCTATTCATGAACATTCGATCTCTACCAACAAACAAAATCATTTTGTAACATCTACTCCTAGAACAAAAAGTCAATGCCTTCCTTCTAAATAAAACTCTACTCAACAAGAGCCGGACTAGCAACATAACACGTTACACCTTCATACGTCATGACAACTCCATACCGTAACAAAGAACAAACGGCGCTGTATCCATAGGTTTCAGTCCGAATACTCCTCATCGTCAACAGAATCCACAATTACCTCACCTACCAGACCATGTCATAACAACTTTACACTTTCTAAACCTCTGTGTCACAATAGCAACAGTTTACATCTGACCTGGTCACGCCATACCTTACTCATTCTTCACCTACATATCAAATAGCTTTGGAACTTTTATCATCATGGCAGTTCTCAATCTTCATAACCGATCTCAACAAGAAAAATATCACTTTCGAAATTTCATACTCATCAAACTATTAGCAACATCATCCCACTACCCAAGCCAACTCGCCCAGACTCAAACACCATACCGGGTGCAGTTATCATTTCGACTAATCTAAACACTCGCCATCATTTAGACGTACTTGATCTCATCGATAGCGATCATGCACGTATCAAGCTTATTATAGACACCCCTAGACAACACTGACAACAAAATCCAACACCATCACGCACTACATTACTATGTGATAAAGCCAACTGGACCGCTTATCGCACCTATATAACAGAACAAATTGATAACCTATCATCCCCCGAGACAGAAAAGGAACTATATCACTGTATGTCACACCTCACCACCACACTCTAAACATATTCCAAAAATGTCATCCCTACCTCAACATCCATACCATCAAGACCCAAGTTACCTCCTCAATAGCTTCCTCTGATCACCCGATCCCGACAACTCTACAAAGATTATCAACGCACTAAAAATCCTGAATCCCTCCGCCTTCACCTTCAGCTCCAACGTACACTCAGAAACTCCCTCACAGCCTATAAAACCAGACAACTTATTAAAAACTGCAATAACCTTGACGCCACTCATCATTCCACAAAAACATTTAAACGATTTAACGTACTCACAGGCAAATATACTAAAACACATTATCCTCTCATTCATCACAACCAACCATTACACACTGACATTGACAACGCAGAAGCATTTGCCGAACACCTCCAAGAAATTTTCACGCCGATCCAACCAGCCCATACACAACGTCATCATTAATTTCACAGACTCAATCTCTCATATCTTCAACTACAGCCACACACCACGCACACTCTTCCTATAAATAACACACTCACTGCACCCATCACTGTTGCCGATACTACCCACATCACCACTCACAAACGCAACACCGCACCAGGCATGGACACCTCAAAGAAGCTCCCTGCAACCTGCTTTATCTCCTTTCCACTATATATACCTTTATTCTACGCACCAGTGACATACCCGCAAAATGGAAAATCTAAAAAACCCTAATGTTCCTAAAACCTCACAAACCCCCTGATTCTGTCTATCATACCGCCCCATACAACTAACTCCTATCTTCAGCTAAATCCTTGAAAGAATACTCGTTCACCGCCTATATACACACCTCAGTGGCCACAACTTAATTCATCCCACTCAAGCTGGCTTTCGTCCTGGATACAGTATTAATAACTAACTCCTACGACTCACAACCTTAATCACTTATCATTACAATAAATCTCAACCTTCATGCCTGGTGCTTTTCCATCTTGAAAAGGCCTTCGATAAAATCTGGCACGAAGCCCTTATAAACAAACTCATCTCATTTCGCTTTCCTATCTGCTGTCTCAGTTTCATATTCAACTTTCTCATTAACCGACTCTCATACATCAACATAAACTTCACTCTCTCTCATCCCATCTTCCTCCACACAGGTGTTCATCAAGGCTCTGCAGTATCACCACTTCTATATTTACTGTTTATCGCCGATATCCCTACTTTACCTGAAAGCCCTTATAAACAAACTCATCTCATTTCACTTTACTATCTGCTGTCTCAGTTTCATATTCAACTTTCTCATTAACCGACTCTCATACATCAACATAAACTCCACTCTCTCTCATCCCATCTTCCTCCACAAAGGTGTTCATCAAGGCTCTGCATTATCACCACTTCTATATTTACTGTTTATCGCCGATATCCCTACTTTACCTGAAAATGTTAAACTTTCCCAGTACGCTGACGACAAAGCTTCATATCCAAGCCAAAACCATCCAGCAGATCAATATCACTTTGAATTCAGCAATAGTACGTTTTAAAGACTGGTGCGATAAGTGGAGAGTCAAAATCAGTACAAATACGACTCAAGCCATTGTTTTCATTCCACCAAATCGGCATACGCGTGTCCATTGAAATCCTAATCGCTTATCCATCACTATCCGTAATACTCCAATTAAACCTACCAAAACTATCACTTATCTCGGAATCATCTTTGACGACCACCTGCTGTTACCGAGGCCTACAGCAGAACTATATGACCGTATACCATTCCCACAAATCATTTATCACCTTGAACAGCTCCGACTGAAGTACATACCTCAACGCCTCGAGTCTCATCACCCATTACTTTTCGAAACAATTCACGATATTGTGGCAGTACAACCAACAACCACCTTCGTCCATACCTCTTCTCTTTTCCCTCTATCTTGCTCCTCTTTTCCCTCTATCATCACACCATTCCTCCGGATCATCTTGATCATTACATCCTTCTCAACTTTCATCTCCCAAACACCGCCCCCCCCATTTATAGCACCATCATATCTTTTACAGTAATATTAATCTACTAACATAGTCCATACTGTTCCTCAGCAGTTCAGAGATTACCCAGATAAGAAGATAACCCAGCATTTGTCTCACTAACAAAATCCACGTGTTGTGACGTCAAAGAGCACTTCATCTCTATCTTCATCATCTACCTACATCAACCATAAAAGTATAATTATGAGGCAAACTCAAAATGTCCAGATTATTGAAATTGAGAAAATAAAGAAAATAAAATGAAACCACTTTGTCCATCCACAAATCCTTGCAAACTCCTTCTCTTTATATCCCTTTCCTAATAGAGGGCGTACCCTTCTGTACGGGTCCTAATTGGAAATTACAAAAAAAAACCTTCTCAATGAACATACTGAGCTGGCAAGTCGATGACAAGGCTCGTGTTTGTACCACAATTGCCAGTAATTTTTTATATCCCTCCTAGGTCATCATCCTTCGTCTCTTCTCGCCACATCAGAAAAAATCTTGTGAACCAGACTCATCTACCCAAGGGGTCACAATTTTTTGTCTGAGGTGCGAGGAGTGTTCGACACCTGAGCTGCTATCCCCATCTTGATTGTTTCATTATTTCATTATCATCGACCACTGCAGTGGATAAGGACACGACTACGTGTCAACACTCATCACTTCCGCAAATGATATCTATACCGCCTAGCTATTCTACATTAAGAGATATTCCATGACGAAGAGACAAGGAGAAACAGTCATCTCGATCACCGGCAAATCTCCACTCTGGACGCAGCACATCGCAATCACCGCCTACCAAATGACTCATACAATTAGTGAATCTGAATCAGAGCAAGACAGACAAATGGACATAACATATTAAAAAGACTTTCAACGACACCTGCAGCAACAACACTATTTTTTTCATTTCTTCTTACCAATTTCGATATGAAATTCAAAATGTGAAACTACTCTACCAGCAACTGACAAAATACGTACATCGCGACAGAATCGTCAGAATCATTTCAACAAGAAACGCCATCATAATACAATCTACTGACGCTGATTTTGCAACTACCATGCGCAATAAACATAGGTTCGAAATATTTGAAAAAAAAAACAGCAAACTTGGCAAAACAAGAAAAACGTTCTAATCGCCAAGCAGCACCACCACGCAAAACACCGACATTATGAGTAGTCATCCGAGGAGTAGAACCCACAATCCCAGACGAAGAAGCAGAAACAGAAATAAAAGAAGAAGGCCACGTGATCGCTAAACGTATTCGCATTAAACCAAACCTGGAGGCCCAACGTACATGATTCGTGTTTTGACTAACAGCCAAGAGAATATAGACGAACTTCTTACCCGCGGCGCTTACATCTACAAGAGACGTTACAGGGTAGAACCCTAACACTCACCTCCGCCTCTGCCAATAAGATGGGAGAAATGTCAATTATGCAATGCACATACCAAAGCACAATGTACAAATAACATCAAGCGCGGCTACTACTCCGGTTCACATCCCACTAAAAACTGTATACACATGCAACAGGCACCCAAATGCATAACATGTAATGATAGTCATCCAACCTTCATTTATAAATGTAAAGCCAGACCTGCCGCACAACCTGCCAAACCACAAATAATAGTACGAATCCGGATCGCTGAAACACAAAAAAAGCTATACCTCCCATTACTTCTGTATACCAAACAATCACGATAGACCAACGCTTGGCATTCAATACCATTGCCCTGCAAGACATTCACAATTTCCAAAGACACCACATCCTTGCTCAGATTCAATATGCAGCCAAAACTACCTTACATGTCGCTTTTAAGGTTACGTATTCTGGACCATACACTCATTTTCATTGAAGTGCCGAAACAGGAGTATAAACCATACCGTACCGATCATCACATAATGTATACAACTATGGCTTTAATGTTTCTATTTATAAATATCAGATCCATACTCACGAATAAACCGTTATATGCATTTTTACTAAATGAAACACATCCAAAACTAAAGGATACTTCGAAAATATCACGTTTCACTATGCTTCGTTTAGATAGTACGATACCAGCACAAAGAGCAAACGAAGCTGTCGCCACAAAATTTTCGCACAGATTTCCTACCGTCAATACACTGTAAACACCCCAAATCTACCTGAATACCTTATTACTACCTTATACGGTACTACAAACACACACACACACAC
>JAGDQP010062586.1:0-11856 GCA_022664845.1 Lepisma saccharinum
GGAACACGAGTTACAGGACTTCAAAGTTTTCGAAATTTTATTCTGAAAGACTGAAGGGTAGGCAGCACTTCACACATACGTATTGAAGTTATGCATTCCTCATTCACTTTTATATAAAAGATTGCGCTCAAGAGAATTTAAATGTTAGAATTAATGAACTTGAATTGTTAATTAATTGCTCTGATCTATGCCAAATGCGAATAATATAAATAAATACAAGGCACTCCCACAAAAAATATCCCATCCTGATAGCTTCGTAACAAATTGATTTCTTGGAGGAATCCCGACACCCGTCCCTTTTAATTTAAGGAAGAATGTGTCATCATTGTCAAGCATTGCACGCTCTCTCATTTTGTTGTGATTCAGTGGCAAAAAGTTATTTTTTTAAAATGACAACATGGGTCAATTTACACACGATGTCGATAATCTTTAGGTTCTACTTACAAAAGCATGTAATCATTTACCAGTTTATTTGAAAACTTTGCGAGAAATTGCGTTTGCAGCTGTCAAATATTATAAAGTCCGGTAATATAAACTTTGTAGATAAGGTAATATTTTACGTAGATCATAACCTCGAACAAGATTCTATTTTTTATTTTAGTTTTAGTTTTAGTGCCCATCGACCGGCCATAACTGAGTTGATAAAGCGTTAGCTTAGCTATCGGAAGGTCATGGGAACAATCCCAGTGACCGCACATTCTGACTGGTTTTTCCACGGTTTTTCTGCACATCAAGTAATGATGGAACTTTACCTACAAAACTAGTTTTTGGCCGACTACCTTCCAACATCTTTTCCCTTATCTTATCCCGGTGTCGTAGGATATGTGTACCCCCAGAGATTTGTACCGGGGGTACAAATATACTAGGATATTTGTACCCCCTATTGGGTGTTTTTTGTTATTAATTTTACATTCCATAATGGAATATATTGAAAGCGGCTTGATTTTCTTTGATGTTTCCTAGATTTTTAGGGGGGGGGGGTACAACAAATTTCAGAAAAAAATGGAGCTAAGGCTTTTCGCTTAGCACGGTAGCATTGATAACGATCGTGAATAGCAAGGATGTCTTGGCGAAACCGTTCAGCTTGTTCGCACCAACAGCATCCACGCATTCTGAAATAAAGTGAAAATGGGAAGGAATAGTTTCCGTGTTATGAGCAAATTTGTGTTCAGTAATTGTCTTGTTACTATTTAATTGGTAATTAATTTAACACTTTCATAAGGTTAAAACCGAAACCGTAAGTTCGTCCTATTTCACCACACCGAACTTGGAATCGAATTTGAATTGAGTCTTATTTATGGCCTTTAGACATATAAGGTTCAGGCAACCGCATTTGCAGAAGATTCTTTAAATCGTTCTGACATGGCGAATGAATATAACTTTTAATAAATGCGTATCTATACCTTGGGAATATTGATTAGCTTATAGTTATTAACATGACTATGTGATGAAGAATAGTTCACTGTGTCAATATAACAGTTATGGTTTGATTCGGACAAGCCGATTATCTAATACAGTAGCGGTTTTCAACCGCTGTTCCGCGAACTGGTATCGGTCCGCGAAACTATTGTACCGGTCCTCGACAAATTAATTCATTTCATTATTTAACACTTATTTTTGTAGATTTCGACAGTTCAAAATTGTGATTAAACTATTTTTTTATATAAATAACTAAAATCGGAAGATGTGCTGGCATCTTTTGAACACCAAATAAACTTCTAACTCATTGGTATCTTCCCGGTCCTTTAAAGTTCTTCTCTTAGTTTGCCGGACCGTGAGTATTAAAAGGTTGGAAAACACTATCATTAACATCCGTGGGGCATAGAGTGAAATTTAGAAATAATAAAATTGTTTTACATGCATCTTACTATACAAAGCATATAAAATGAAAATATATTGCTAGACATTGGCTGTGAATATATCATGCATGTGTGAAAATTATATAAATAGTGGTTTTCAGGTGAACATCAACAGTCTACTTTTTCAACAAAAAAACTTCCTTAATTTTTTTGTACGCTGCTTAAAACTAATTAAAAATATACATCATAAGTTAAATTTAGCTTCCAAACTATTTAGCACTTCGTTTTTGTGTGGAGGAGAAGCGGGATCCTCTGCATACGCCAGCTTTGATTGCCAGCTTTTTTTTTAACTTTCTCATAATGGCGGGAAAACAGAAACCTCCCGCTAATTAGTTTTGTCCGTTCTTTCTTCCTCTAAACTTTACTCTCTCTTTCTAGATAGTCCTCCCTCCACCCTCTTGGTCATTTTTATCGTTATGAGAAATGATATACATCTCTCTATATACACGTAGAAAAATTGTGTTCTCCTGAACAGCAGGCTAGCTTTTTTCTTTGTTAATTCCTACTTCAATGTACTTTGTGTCGTAATTATCGTTTGGAGGTTCCCGTCACACAGAAGGAAGCCAATACCTCTTCTTCCCCTCCACCTCGCTTCCTTCACGTAAAATCTCCACACAGAAGCACATTTATCATTCCCTTCATATACACGAATATTGCCCAGGCGTTGTGCTTGCTTTTCCTAAAGCTTTTCCAGTCTCTTATGTTCGATAATTATTCTTGCCTGACAATTGCGCGTTTATTTGAATTAGCCTTCTCAAAAAAAGTCTTCCTCCCCCTCTACACTCCCTTCACTACTACCTCTTGTGCGCTATTCCTCCCATCTCACCTTCCCCCTTCTCCTCAAGCTTCTCTGAAAATGGGGAATAATGGCCATGGCCGTTCTCTTTACCCTGTCTCGCCCCCCTCTGTCCGTACTCTCTCCTCTCCTTTCGAACGGATTTAATTACTTCCTGTGTAGCCCAGCCGCATACGGTCACGCGCGCCTCCTGGTGGCTAATATTAGAAAACTTCGGGCAAAAGCCTCGTGACGAACCTATAACTACAGTGTCCCCACCTACAGGCGGAACTGTGAAAACTTCACAGTATGTGTGTGTGTGTAGTTTTTTTTTTCAGAGTTGCTATACCCTTAATGAAATATGCTACAGGGAAGATATGAGAGTTTTTGAATATGACAACCAGAAGAGTGGGAGTGGGGGGAGGGGCAAAAAGACCCTGTTTTTGTAGAGAAAAAAAAGCCTGTGTAACTCTGTTGGACATTATATATTTTTCCCCCGGAACTCAAAAACCAATGCAGAAATTAGAAACGCCATCTTTTCTCTTTCACATATTTCATTATTGTAATAAGAGTTTGTATGGTGCAAAAAAAGAAAGCAAAAAAAAAAAAAAAGCGTCCTGAACAAAACAGCACAATAGAGACATCTGGTGCTAAGCCTGAAGGCCCATCGACAAATGACATTTTAAAAAATTTTCTCCGGAAAAGGCTGTGCTTAATTTTGGATTTACCCAAGTTATCACTAGAGGGCAGGATCTACAGTTAAGAGAAGATTCAGTTCAATGTAAATTTTTAGCAAAACCGTGAAAGAAACGATGACCATATATAATATATACTAGTAGCGAGCAAATACTCGTTCTCACTTGGGGCAATTTGATTCCGAAAAAAAAAGTTACACAACGCTATTGAATGAAACTCCATAAGAATAGATTGCAAAGTAATTTATATATAATACAGGGTGGGGCCATACATATCTGATCATTTCTAAACATCCATTGCGAAAGTCTAACTAAGGGAGGAAATCAGTGTTGTCAGGTGGAGGGAAGTTTCTCGGAAAACGGGAAAATCAGTCAGAAATGTGAAAGGGAAAAAAAAATTAAAATCGGAAAATTTTGTTGAATGTTTTTGACACATTAAAAAAAATCCATTAATTTTTAAAGTAAACTTAGAATACGGGAAATTTTTCAGCATTTTGAGGGAAGTATTGCGATGAGAACCTGACAACACTGGAGGAGATTGAAACACATACCTACTTATTAAGGAAAGAATGTAATTTACAATCAGATTTTCAGCACACCATCATTTTCACTACAATTTTCAATGACACATTCACTGAGTGTAACACTATTTGGCCGTTTTTCGACTGTATTTACAAGTGTTGGGAAATTGTAAAGATAGCAATTTTGATGATCGTGAAAGATACCATACTTTCTCAGATCTGTCGTTTTCCAGATCTGTCAACGTGTGACTATCTCTTGTAAAATTTTTTAAAGGGAAAAGTCTTTTCCCGCAAACCTCGTACGCTACCGGAGTTGAAGCAGGTACCATGAGATTACTGCTACTCCTTAAGGAGCAATATGCGGAGCACTAGAACGAGAAGCTCACAAAATATTTGTGCTCACCTCAAAAACACTCCATGTGCAATCCTCGTGACGCGCGACAAATATTCAGGCAATATTCGCACTCACGTAGCACACTGGGTGGCTGCAATGACGCGCAATTTCAATTGCTGCAGATCTTGAGGAGGGATCCTGGTTGATTTCAAGTGTACCCATGCCCGGAATTGCTCTAGGGATTGGCACGTGGGTCCGGATTATCGTTACCCGGATCCCTTAGAAACTGGTTCAGAATAATATTGGAACTGGGTACTCGAATCCTAATCTTGGAACCATTGATGCGCATTTTTGAACTGGGAGCCAGAATCATGATCTTGGCACCGAGGATCCGGATTCGGATCTTGAAACCGGGTAGCCGGATCCTAGTTTCGAGAATCCGAAACTTTGAAACGAGTCACCGGTTCCCTAAGAAGCAGTTCCTCTAGGATTCGGTTCCGTCCACCTCTACCATGAAACGCTTTTAATCTCTTTTACTGTTTTCATTGCGTGTGTGTGACATGTTTGAAAGATTTCTATTGCTTACATTAAGTTGTGTATAGCTGGTATCTCTTATCGCTTTGTGTCACTCTGATTCATCTAATTTCTTGAAGGAAGTAACTTCATAGAGTGTAAATTTGTTTATTGTGCATACTAACGATTCTTCTGACTCATTCGTTTCAAGGTAATTTTTGTTATTCAGCTCACTTCTTACGTTTTCTAGTTTTAACATTTTCTGCCTCTTTCTTTACTGCAGTACTAGGAGAATATATATACACACAGAGAGAAAAAGGAAAACGAAGGAGAGAATGAGAAAGCAACTGCAAAAATAACGAAACTCGGATGTCAGAAAATAACAGTGAACAATTCATGATAAAAACGAACGATCCATTTTTGTTTTTTGAAAGCAGTTTCCCTAGTGCGCTATGTGCATGCTCAAGTGACTGACTACCCTCATAAGTTATAAATATTTAACGTTTCTGCTTCCGTTATTTGCTTCTTCGCTTATTCGTCCTTTCTTCTTACTTCCTTTCTCCGCTTTCTTTCCTACTTTCTAATTCCCATGATTCTTGATATTTTCTCCTTCATTTCTTCTTGTTAAGGTGGAGGGGCGGGGCCACTCCTTTTGTGATCTGATACTGTATATAGACAATCTTAAGTTTCTGAAGGCTCTCCCTCTTTCTCTCTATCTCTCACACACACATACATACGCACACACACATAGAGATTCAAACATAACAGTTTGGAAACACACTATCTGATCTAAAAACACTACTCCTGCGTCGAATGTCACATGCGATGCCCGTTTAAATAACGAACAGAATTGGTTACAGTGAATCATACGTGGACGAGGGGATTTGAGACGGTTGAGAATCTTAAACGAGGGCTCCCAAAGGAATCTTCCTTGCACTGTCTTCTATGGAATGATCTTTCTTTCTTTTTTTTTAGAAAGAAGTGAAGGAGAGGCGGAATTACCTATAGATATATTGGATGCTAGAAGGGAGGGACGGAGAAGATACGAGGGTAAGAAAAAAAATGAGAATTCGGAACGCAGATGGAACAATCTTTGTATGAATTGTGGACTATTATTGCAGATGTTGGTTGCGGATTTTGCGTCGTTAACATTCTGTGATATTGTTCACTAAAACGACTACAGGAAGTTCTTACTTTTTGATCTCGTTCAGGATTCGACTACTACTCTCGTAATAGGATATCATAGAACATTCTAGACTACAGTGGTGTTCATCCAGGAATTCTCGTAGGATTTCTCTATTGAGGAGAAGCATTGGAACTTTCAGGGGGGGGGTGGCAAAACACACACATACACACAAAGATAGATAGAGAGAGAGAGAGAAAGGGTGGGGGGATGGAGGGAGTTATTATACGAACAAATAAGAATGTTGCCGTTCCCCGACTATACGTCACGACATCGTATATCCGACTTGTTAATTTAAAGTGTACAACTAGGGCAAGATGGGATAATGTCAACAGGGGTAAATCTAACATAAATTTAAAATTGTATAACTTGTAAATAGTAAGCCCGAAATTCATGGGAGTTGTACTGTTTCTAGATAAAGAGGTCTTCTGTCATATCTGAAAGTTGATTATTTTTAAGGAATCCTTTGAACTGTAGCAATGAAACTGAAATGTTGCATTCAATTTGGGTGTTTAGAGATCACAAACTCTTGATTTTAATTCAGATTTTGAAGAAAAATGTTACTTAGAATATATGTTAATGAGAACCATTTTTGTCTTGCAAAAAGTATACATTAATCGGAACAAACAAACAAATTGTCAGACATGGGTCTAAAGTAATAAAAATGTTAGAATTACCTCATAAAATTCAGAATGCTGGGGGTAATGCCAACAGTTACACTTTAAAAGGATTTGTTTGTTGTAAAACTTCACTGATGAGGTTTGCAGCATTTCTAACAGTAGGAAGACATTGAAGATTCTGTTATGTTGAACTCGTAATCATGATAAATATTTTCATTTAGTTGAAGAGATTTTTCTCTGTCAATTTCTTGTATGATCATATTATTAGACTTACTTTCAGGTACATACTGAAAAATCTAAAGGTCAAAACCTAAACAGAAGAAAAATGCGACCCACCATTCTAGATGAGAGTTCTTCTACCTGGCCGAAGTTGTAGATTAACTTGAATAACGAGATTCAACTTCTGAGTTTCTTGCTCTCAGACGACCGCGAAGTAGCCGAGAGGTTAGAGCGTTCCCTTTCTGTACATGTGGTCACGGGTTCAAATCCGCCGGGATCCATTGAACAGAGTTGTTCGGAGCCCACTGTACCAAAAACTGTAGGGCTCATCCTTAGAAGATCACCAGCTCATTTACGACGTTCTCTCAATCTTTCTCTCAGTGGCATTCAAGAGGAAAAAAAGTGATTTTCATCCCACAAATCTTCTGCACAGTGATTATGTTGAAGCCTTATGGACTGGACAATGGTACGTTACAACAGTAGAATGTGAATTTGAATTTGAATTTGAATTTAATTTTAAGGCCTTTAGGCAACTTTGGCTAAATTCGGATGGATGATGATGGAATAAATTAGTGGAATGAAGAAATTGGGAGGAAAAGGGAGAACCCCGAGGAAACCCACGCACACGGTGTTTGTCCACCACAAAGGCTACATGACATGAGCAATTGAGCAGGGATCAATCCGAAGATCCTAGCACACAACGCTAGAAAGTAATGACAGAGATCAATAAAAAGGAATCCGGAATTTTATACAATGTAATTTTATCGATAAATGTATATGGCCAGAAGAAGAAAGCGTGTTCGATATCCCATACAACGATATTTTGTTAAAAATTGATACCCCAACACCAAGTGTTGATAGCCGCTTCCTATCATTGATAGTCTCAGATTACCACAAAGCGAGATATACTGCTATGAAAACATTAGCGTTTCTGTAGAAAATATCAAAGCGAATGGTTTGTCCTTGCTTCACCAATTTGTTTCTTTTTTACATATATTTTTCAGTTCCAAACTTTTTATTTTTTTGCGCTATATTTTCACTCAATACAATTTGTTTTGTGACAATATGTTTTTTTGTCAAGTTTTTGTGCCCGAGTTTAAAACAACTGATAAACTGACTGTTTGGGATTGTCCTGCCAAAGTTTGGTGTATGTTTGTAAGAAATGTATCATCTTATTACCAAAATCTCCAGTTCCACCAATGATATCATGATCAGAATATTATCAACGTGAAGCTCAGATCTTTTTACCTGAACGGGTGTCATCAAAACCTAAGATATTGCGGAGGAGTAAAGTGCTAGTGTTGTCATTAGCCCATCGAGGGGCAATTCCAATATATACACCTTCCTCTGGCTTTGTACTATTTTTCAGGCAACACAAACTCACATAGGACATTCACTTCAACACATATATTCCTAATTGAAACCTAACGTTTACCAGGATATTTAATTTTCTCAAAAATGTTGTACAGAACAGAGAAAATTAAGTTTTGATAAAGTTTTGGCAGGCTCTTCGGGGTCTCCGGGCCTTTGGTGTTGGCAGAATCTCTTTGGGGTCTGGGATTCAATTTCCATTCCGACTCAGATTCAAACCAAACAGCAGTCCAGATTCCACAAGTTACATGATTGATTATGGTGAATGTCACAGCTCAAACTGAGACTTACACGTATTTTAGACATATGTTTTCTCAAACTCTTTGAATTTTCTTTTCACAGTATTCCGTCGCAGTAGACTTAGCTTAAAAAAAGTCTGTATCAGCGCATCGAAGCTAAATAAATTCCTGATTGACTATTTACTCTTATTGTCCACTTACGATTACACTGTTTTTTAAATTATTTTTTAAAGGCCTTTAGGCAACTGTGGCTCAGGCCGGTGAATACTATTAGATGATCTGAAACTCCGAACTCAAAACACATTTTCTAATTTTCCACCTACTCAAATGCAATCAATTAGGTATTCTTTATAAATATCACATCAGCACATGAGGTTTGAATTGCCTTTAGGCGACTTTGGCTCAGGTCGAATGGATGATGATGGAAGAAGTAGTGGAATGAAGCAAGTAGGAGGAAAGTGGATAACCCCAAGGAAAAACCCTAAGACCATGTTTGCCCACCACAAAACTCACATGGGAAGAGCCGGGATCAAACCGGGGACATCACGCACCGCAGATGTAGGTTTTCGCTTCGTATAATTTATTACGTCACTGTTATGTTCTCTCTTTTGTTTTATGTAAGTTTTATTATTTCCTTTTTCTTAATTATATGTTGTACACTTACTTTCGAGTCTAATAATGCTCTATCTTGACATGCTGAATATTATGCGATTATTGATGCATTTGATAATTTTGATTCACAACTCTTGGACTAAATATTATTGAAAAGCATCATAAAATGAAATATATGTCTGCGTATGCAGGAACATTTCTGAGTGTATGACTACTAATTCTCTTAGTATATTATGGATCTATTTGCTTTGAATCCGTGTATATTTAATAAATATTACAATTCAGTAAATTTGCATAATAATTAAAAATGTTTTGTGTAATATTTAAACAATGTTTCAATGTACTTATGTAATAAAATGAATATATGAGACTATCTTTTTTTATGGTGGATGTGACGTTAACGACACAGACCGAGGTTATATAAAGGCGTGTAAGCACATGTAATTCAATTCATCCTGGGCTCTGGAACCGTGAAGTTTAAGAGCCAAATTAAAGGTTTTCCTGTCTCTTGTAGTTTCACCTAGCTTTGTTCCTTTAGTAAATTATACACTGTCCGACGTGGTTCCGGTAGGGATAAATACGAATGCCTCATCAATGTGGTTCCGGTATGTGGGCTTACACAGTAAATTCCTTGTGGGTCTACTACATATATACCCCAGTAGCACACACGTTGAAAAAAACCGTTTAATGTCCGCCTTTTCACCAAAAAAAGTTGACGGGGATGAAACGGTTTTATCAACGTATGTGCTACTGGGGCATGTAGTCTTTTTATCATTTGTTTGCCGTTCATTATTCTTATTATGTTTCAACCTCTCACAAATCCTACAGCTTTGAGCTAGCCGTAACTTGATATTATCAGAGTACTGTCATAGACCTCATAATAGACTTAGCACACTTCCCCACTTCTGTCTGCGATAAAACTCGTGGGTTTTTGTACAGGAGCACGTGATTTTGAATTCATTCGCTAGGTTGCTGTGGCATCGACCTCATATTCTATCGTGAGGTCAATACCAGTGCAACCTAGCGTATGATTCAAAATCACGTATCCCCCGTACATAAACCTATTAGTTTTAGCGCAGACAGAAGTGGGGAAGTGTCCTGAGTCTATCTATTATGAGGTCTATGGTACTGTCTAGTGAACGTCCTTGTAATGATATATCAACACAGTGTAAAGAAAATGTGTTTGTAATTTTATGCCAGGTTTACGAAGATTCATCTGGCCTGGCATACATGCTACATTGTAGTAGAAGCCAGTTTTGAAATTTTACAGGAGAGAAAAATAAGAAAATGAGTGGTAGTATTTCTGCATCTGAAACGTACTTTATTGACGATGCCTGCTCTTACCATGGATCTCTACGTAAAATATAATATCTGTTTTTGAAAAATAACCTTTGAACTTTCGTCGTGGAGATACGTAAAAGGTTTTGCACTCTAGGCATTATATAAATATTATTGACATCACAGTAGAGATACAACACGTAAAAACCTTAATGCTTATCCTGATGTTACGAATGTGCAGACTTAATGTGAAAATAGGCATTAAAATGGTTTGGTGGGTATACTAGGTGCTATAGAAGTGATGTATTGAAGACGCCAGTGTGGAAAAAAATAATTCGTTTAAGACTTACTGTAAAGAAATGAAATAACTATATTTTGTTCTTTTCGCTATAGTTATGGGTAGAAGAATGAGAATCATACCCTACGGCCGACCATCCTGACTGAGGTTTTCCACGATTTTCCTCAGTTTCACCAGGCGAATGCCGTGATGAACTATAGTTAATGCCGCTACCTTTCCCATTTTTCCTATCCTATCCTGGAGTGAGTCAACGATGCCTAAAGTCCATAAATGAATTCAGAATTGAGCTAGGAGAGGGAAGCACAGTAAAATAGATTAGAAAAGAAAAATAAACTGTATTTACATCGGTGTGATACAAAAGAAAGCAAGGGCTGCAGTGGCTCAGTGGTAGAGCGCTCACCTTTAGTGTTTGGAGTCCGCGGTACGATCCCTGCTCGTCCCATGTGTGCTTTATGGTAGTGAAAGACCGTGTACATGGGTTTCCTCGAAGTTCTCCCGTTTCCTCTCACTTACTTCATTCCAGCAATTTCCCCATCGTCATCCATCCGGCCTGAGCAAAAATTGCCTAAATGTCTTTGAAATTAAATTCAAAATCGAAAAAGAAAAACCAACTTAAAGTAAGATATTTATTTACTGTTGCATACGAAATCCCAATTTCTGGAGATTCAACAATTGAGCATGTCCTTTCAATGACAGGGAGAGTTACGACAGATTTAAAAACTTCATAACTTTGTAACCCATTTTTGACTTGGTTATTGAGCGTGTAATATCTTATTTTGCCAACGATGATTATACCATCGCCCATAACTGGAGATAGGACAAAATAGGGTGAGACCGGCGACCTGATGGATAACCAACACCTGCAGTACTGGATAAACAATGCCGAATATCATACCTTACATCCTTGTTGTGTGTGATCTCGTTACGTGATCAGCGTGATTCACTAGGCGTGTATAACCTTTGCATTGGAGGACGTTATAATAAATGTGACTCCACTCTATAGTCAAAATGTGATTTGCTTTCGAGTTAATCACCCTAAAACGTTCACGCTCATAACAATAATGTTATATTTCTTAAATTGCAGCGTTTATACTAGACACAGTTTCCTTGTTAGTGTTCGAGGTTACTTTAATAGTTTCACCAGTCTTCGTTAAGCATTAACGAATCGTTAAGAATATTTAAGAGCTTTGAAAAAACACTGAATTCGTTAAATTCTTAAAGGTTCGATTTGACGTCATTTATCGTTGACACTTTCTTTTTTTTCTTTTATTCTAGTTCAGACAGTTACAAATAATCTAAAAAGCAGCGCGCAATTAAGTAGGATGTTTCTGTGTGTCTG
>JAGDQP010062588.1:0-11856 GCA_022664845.1 Lepisma saccharinum
TCCAGTTTTTCAGGGCGCTTTTCGCCGGAAATTATTCGATATTAAAGTTGATTTTTATTACATATCAAAGCATACTGAAGGTATACAGTAGATGAAGGCTGATATATTCTTTCTTAATATTTTATGAATTTTTGAAAACCCACAAAATCACATTTTATGCATGTGAAGGCCTAACCTGGGGGACAAAAGATAAAAATCTAATTTCTTCACATATTAAACATCTGCCAGAAAGAAACTACGTAAAACTTTGAACTTTCGATATTTGAGTTTGAACGGAGTTGAAAATTTGCACTTTGAATGATGCTCGTGCACGCTTTGGTAGGAGCATTGAAGATCCTACTCTGATGGGAGACCAGATTAAAATCTAATTCCACAATTTATACACTTATGTCAGAAGCAACTACATTAGAAATTATAATTTTGTATTTGAGTCTGAAGGGACTTAGAGATTTCCAAATTGGAGATGAATAATGCTCGTGCGTAACTCGTACAAAGAATGGTTCTGAAAAGAAGCAATCCATATTACTATCAGAATTACGATTTTACTGCTGTGATGCTAATTGAAATGCTTAAGTATTAATAAATGCAGGCAGCTGAATAAGCGCTATCCACACACATAGAAAGGTGGTAACATTTTCTCAAATGCTTGGTTGCAATGAAAAATGGTCATGTGTTGCCAACTGAACACTGTATATGTATATATAAAATAAGCTCTCTTACAGGGACATTTTAGGACCTACTTTACGCATTCGTATCTTTCTTGGGCACTCTGTGGTAATATAACGTTAACCAAAGCGCGCACGATTATTTACCCCACAATTTCAAATTTGCAACTTCATTCAAAGTCAAATATCAAAGTTAAAGTTTCTAACTTAGTTTCTTCTCAAGTGCCCAACGTGCTAAATAAAAAAAAATAATCTTGTCTCCCACCAGAGATAAGAATCTCCAATATCCATACCGCAGCGAGCCCGAGTCTTATTCACACCCAATTTACACCAAATTTGTAGTTCCATTCAAAGATCAAAGTTCAAATTTTTACCGTAGTTTACTTCTGACATAAATGCATAACGTTCGAGGAAATTCGATTTTTATATTTTTTTCCACCAGAGATACTGAGTATATCCGACTTTTTGGATTTTCAAAATTCATGAAAGACAATCGAAGCCTATATCAGTCAACCTTCGAGATACTTTGATACCGGAATGTTAATAGTGCACAAAAAATCAACTTTGATATTCAATCTCTTCCGGGCGGAAAAGAGTCCTGAAAAACGGAAGTTTCTATTTGAACAATCAAATGTGGATACCATTTTGACCAGTTTGATTACGTTTTAGGTTTTTCATGCAGAGGACTAAAATTATCAAGCGGATTTTAAAGGAAAGAATGTTTTTGTTTGAATGTCGCATGATAAACGAGTCCGCATCTTAATACATTTTCCTCAAACGTCTACTAACACAAATGTTGGTATGCACGCCAATTCAAAAATGGGTTCCATTAATTAATAGAGTGATATAAAAATAAAATAATACTTGTTTTGGAATGTTTTTATGCAAAGGATAGAAATATTTTAAACGGTTTTTTTTTCAAAGGGGTCGAGCAACCAAGCTGGAGGATTTCCCATGAACTGATGCACAGGTACGTATACAAAGTGCGCAAAACAGTATATCTACAGTATTATCCCAATTTTGATTTGGAGGCACACACAAACTATTTGTGGGATGCGGCTTCCCCTTTGCGCCCCGTGGTTACAGCCCTGAGTTTGGGTAATGAGTTTGTTGTACCTCGATTAGCGTGGTGCAATCTCCTACATTTTACTTTTGTTGTCATGTTATGCTGCAATATTAAACGAGACAAGCCCTTCTTTTCTCGTCTGCACTGAAGTCTCGTCTCGTCGCAACACTATTATCCGGTTTCCTCCCGCTCTCATCATTCCACCAATTCATTCCATAACCATTCATACGGCCAGAGCCATAGTTGCCTAAACGCCTTAAAATAAATTCAATTCGACTTGAGACAGACCTCCACAGCAAACGTACAACAGGATGTAATTTAACCATTTACACTCTCTCATACCATATTTATGTGTTCCTTTGACATTCTACTTCAAGACTAAGAAAGTGATGATGCGCTGAAGACTAAACGATGCTAATTGGTACTTACTGGCGTTGATAAAAAGACTTCAAATGATGAAATCGTCTCTCACTTCAATCGTTTCGAGAGCTAATGCTGCTCTCATGATGCCAGAAAGGAAAAAGCGCGGAGATGTTTTGTAAGAAGAATAGAAGGAATGGAAAAAACCTTAAGAATACAAGGAAAAAGAAACACTGGTATTTAACGTGTCTAAGTCCATGGCACGTTAAGTACTAGTGCTTCCCCCCTCCCTCCTTGTTTTCTTAAGCTTTATCTCACTTCCTTCTATTCTTGTTACAACAAACATCTAGGCGTTGTTTGCTGTGACCATGTTGCATTAGCTCTCGAAACGTTTGAAGTGAGAGAAAATTTCATCACTTGAAGACTACCGTGATCAGGGGTGAAGTCGATCATTACTAAATGTTGCGATTTTGCACTCCAACCACAGAGTGGCTACATGAAACAACGGTAGTCCCTTAGTATCATTCGTACGAAGGTATTAGCATAGTTTCACGCAACAACCGGATGCTAGGATTGCAAATACAGAGCATTTAGTTGTCATCGACTTCACCCCCGCTGACGGTAGTTATCTACGCCGATGGTGTACTTATTTCAATAACCGCTCCTTATCCTATACCGATACGGTGCGCGAATAGCCTCTTCACCTCATCCGTAAATAATCATACCCTACCGAAAATAACAGGAAATTCTATCTAACTTCCTGTGAAGCTCCATGGGCTCCAATCTTCCGACTCAGTACCATACTAACCTTCAGGTAGTCCAGATACTTCTCAAAATAGCACAGCTCATCGTGGCTGCTTCATCTGAAACCATCAGGGCCTTTTCTTCTTGCCCTAAAATAGTCAATGTAAACACGATCCTGACCAGAGCTGGACTCATATAGGTCCCTCTCATGAATGTGGTATATTCTAAGTTTTCCGCGGCAGAAGATGTCCTTTTTTATTCCAGTCTAATTTTCGATCATTTCGTCGCTCACAAGACTTTCTCGTTCTGACAGTTCTCCGACCTTATTTACCTCTGCTGTATCCTCTGTCTCGCGTTCTACTTTAGCGGACCTCTCATCACTCGAATTATCTTTACACCTTCAATTCACAATTACCTCATCTATCTTTACTCCAAAACACTTCATAACACAGCTGTACTTGTTTACAAACCTTCCGTGTTAGTATCCGGAAAATTCTCAATCCTAAATCATCTACCATAGTATAAATATACGATCATGTTCTGTTTTGTTACCCCCTCCCCCGAAACCATGGACATGGGCTTAACTGCATGTAAGTTTCCTGCGCACTTGCTTCTGTTCTTTTGCCTTCCTTCTTCCTTCACTGATAGCTTCTACTCTAAATTTTATTTCTTAAGAAATATCATTAAAGTTTCCGACTAAATTTCCTTTACTTATTGTTTTACATATTGTTTTCTACTCGTTCTCCATTTTATTTTATTATCTACCAGCAGTTGTTAGTAATGCAGAAGCGCCACCAGAGTGGAGGGCAGCGTGTGTTTTTTCTTTTCTTCCAACCGTCCTTGCACAGCAGATGCACGACCTTAGAAATAAGATGAGTGCGTTTGTATTGAATTCCTCAGCAAACAAATTCCCAACTTATCATTTTGTTGTGTTGAGAATATATTATTTTAAAATATTCGTTGTACACAACTTCTGAACCGAACCTATAAAAAGCTGGTTACTTGAGCCCAGACTGACTGGGCTTACATCTAGATTTAATATAGACCCATGAGGCGTGTAAACAGTTTGTATTGTATTGAAATTCTTATAAGAAGAATGTTTGTTATGGTCAGGGTGGGTCCGAACCTCGATAAAAGGTAGAGTTTTGTGTAAAAAGAATATCATTTTAGGCGTAATTATGTGAGTTTTTCTATACATTGTAAACTCAAACACAGTTTAGACTCAACCCAAACCCTTTCGGACTCTCTCCGGAACCAATTGCTGGATACGTTCCTGGATATGCTTTAATATTCAATTTCAAGCGCCCTGTAATTTGCGGCTTAAAGTAAATAAAAGGGATATACCACAGAGTGTTGATAAATATCCCAAAAACTTGTGACGTGACAAAATACTGCACTCCAATGTAAAATTGGTTGCGTTTGTGTAAGAGAGAGTTTCTTTCAGTCGTAACCTACGTTTCGTTGTCTGCAACATTGTTTAATTTAGTCTTGTCGCTTGTTTTCTCAACCTTGTTTGCTACCAGAAAAAAAAATCTATGATTTTGTATCAACAAAACCAGGATGCGGCATGTTTTGTACAAGGACAAGTGTACTATTTAAAAAAAATTAATTCTTTCTCGGTCCCAGATCATTTTCTTATGGACAGCAAAAGTACTACATGGGGGTAACTTGAGCCTAGTATATACATATTAGACGGACCAGAAAATTTACATTTTCTTGTTTTATCAACCCACATTAACTTACATTTCAGCAAATAGCCGTCCAGTATCAAATTTGAATTATTTCATTATTTTATTTTCACAATTGTAACAAATATAGAAAACTTTGCAAACCGTGTTTACGGTACGTTATAAATTTATCGTAAGTCTCCTCCCGCTGTTAAGTTTTATCATGAAATATGAAATCTGTGTCCCCAAAAAATATTATTTTTAGATAAATAAGATTTCTCTGGAAAAAATCGATGCATTCTCTGAAATGAATTGTTTAAATAATGGTATAAAAATAAAAGGATTTTCCATTGAGGGGGAGGGATTTTCCACTGTCGTTAAGAATAACTCTTAACAACTTGCGTTACCTATCTTGCTGCTCACTCCTGTCGCATTTCTCAGTTTTCTTTCGTCTACTTAAGTTATTTTGCCGCCGTGACGATTTGGGTTCTCTGTTAAAGAGCTTTCAGTGTGGTAGCTACTCTTTTCTGTCTTCTGCTTGTGTGTGAAGCTTTTGTGCAGCTGTCTGTGTGTTCTCAACATTCTTATTTTATCCTTTGTTTATATGAAGTGCAAGAACAGGCCGAATAAAGAAAGGTAAAATTGAATAAAAGTACTTCATCTTGAGTACACTCATGCAAATTAATACAAAACAACTTTAAAAGTAACTATGCGTTACGATGTAGTTCATCATCTTTAGTAGTATGACGTGTTGTAATAACTCCCAAGATAAGGAATGCAAGACGGCTGACCTCCAAGTCAAAGACAATAGACAGATTTTTTGCGAAACGACTAATGCAGGGTTTCATGTGTTCAAAAGTGAGATGGGTGTAGAGTCAATCAGAATAAAAAAAGTAGTCAGGAAAGGAAAACCAATCCGAGGCAGCGGAAATTAATATATTATCAAGATTAAAGGTACTGGGTTGGGAACAAGCGTTAAGGAAAATTAGTTAGAGCCGAAGTAATGGGAAAGTGGATGGTAGAAGAATGGGATAAAATATTATTGCAGGTTTAAACCTGATTCCAGTTTTGCTCTCAAACCCTGAGTGAAGGCTCCTTTCTAAAGGCGCTGTGTGGATGTGTTTATAGTTGGGAGGACATGGGTCACGGCAACACGGAAACTTGCATCAAATACAGTTTTGTGCAGCTGCGCGTGTGCGGGAACTGGGGCATCAGGTTTGTTAGTCACGGAAAGGTGACGGTGATTAGTGACACGCAGGTTTAAGGAACCGTCTGTTTCTGCTACGTAGAGTACATGATTGATTGTGTGGGTCAGAGCTGGCCTACAACACGTTTGTCTTTTGTCTTTGATGTTGCCGTCTGCCGCCTTAGCAGCTTATTCAAACTTGTGAATTTATTTTCATTCTACTACTGAAGATGAGTAACTGTCTCGAAATATATAGTTGCTTTCGATAAACCATTTTTAGTTTTCCTTATACTTAAATTAGTCTTTGTCTTCCGCAACGATGGTTTTCTGTCGTTGCTTTAACTTTTTAACTTACAGGTTCATTTGTTAGATCAATGATGGATTACGCACGTAACTGCTAGAGGCTATTAAGTTAAAGGAAAGACACAAAGCCGTCGTTTAGGAAGACATTTGCGTTTTCTCAAACAAATTTTGGTGTATAAATTTAGGTTTGTCTTCCGTGACCTCCCACAGAAAAATACCTCTTGGAGAATATGTCAAAAATCCCTTAAACGTCCGCCGTCTTAAAATTTTCAAAACAAATTTCTTCCGAATATTTTGTCGATTGAACAATTAAAACAGTAGTAGAAAGCTATTATTTTCTGGAAAGGGTTAAGGGGGACCACCGTAAACTACCACAGAAAAATCCCTCTTGGGCAATATGTAAAAAATCCCTTAAATGTCCGCCCTCTTGGAATTTTCAAAACTAATATATTTCTTCCGAATATTTTGTCGGTTGAACAAGAAAAACAATAGTATAAAAGCTAATTTCTTCTGGCTAGTGTTAAGAGGACGTCCATGACCTCCCACAGAAAAATAACTTGAATTCCCTTTTGGAGAAACGTGCCAGAAATCTCTCTAACATCCGCCATTTAAAATTTTTAAAACATTTTTTTTTAATAATAGATCAATTGAAGAAGAAAGCATATACTACGATCCTAATATATTTTTTAAAGTTCTAAGCCCTCCCACAGAGAAATCCCTTGAAGTTCCCTTTGGGGAACATGTCTAAAATCCCTCAAAGATATTTGATTGTTCAAATAAATTGATTTCTTTGAAATAGTATGTAAGTTGTAGAAGGAAACAAGGAGGAAAGAGAAGGAAAATATTTGAATCCGAATTTCTTTAGGAGGACCAACCACAGAAAAATGCCTTTAAAATCTACCTGAAATCCCTGAAACGTCCACTATCTTGAGTTTTCCGAAACAAATTTATTTCTTTTAAACGGTTTGTCGTACGTTTATGTTCTTTGTGCCAATTTACTACGTTGATACCAGAAAATATTCTGAACACGGGGGTTACTAAAAAAAAGAAGAACTTTATTGTATATAATTTTCGCTAGTTAGAAACAAAATTCTGAAGAACTGTATTCATCTATAAATAAAAAAAATACATAAAATAGAGTTTTTAATAGTTATTCTTATTTCAAATTACGACTATTGAGCGCCCAGATGAAAGTCACAGGCACGGCTCAATGGGTAAGTTGTCGTACAGCAGCAGCGTGGCTTTCTTCGGATCGTTTAAAGTAAGAATAACGATTTGAGGCAAGAATAAGAGTAAGAATTTGAGGGGAGAATAAGAGTAAGAATTTGAGGGGAGAATAATAACTTACCTAGATGAATACAGTTGTTCAGATTTTTTCTAATTTGCCAAAATTATATACAAGAAAGTTCTAATTTGCAAAATTATATACAAAATTTACTTTCTGGTATTAAGTTAGTAGATTGCTACAAACAACATGGCCGTACGACAAATCGTAAAAGAGGAATAAATTTGTTTCGCAAAACCGAAAATGCTGGACGTTTCGGGTATTTCATTTTGTTGTAGGTCAGGTAGGTCCCCTTAGCACTTACTTCTCAGAAGAAATTGAGCTTCAAATATTTGTTTCCTTCTGCAACTGAGATTCTATTTCAAAGAAATAAATTTATTTGAACAATCAGAGGTGGCGAATGTTTCAGAGATTACACCTGTTCCTCAAAGGGAATTTTTCTGTGGAAGGTCAGGAGGTCCCTTAACACCTTATAAAGAAATAAGGTATTTGCTTCCTTCACCAGTCGATATATTATACAAAAAAAATTAATTTGTTTAAAAATATATTGAAGATGGCGGATGTTTAAGGGATTTTTGGCATGTTTTCGAAAGGGGATTTCAAGGGATTTTCTGTGGTAAGTCACGGACGTCTCCTTAACACTTTCCAGAAGAAATTAGCTTTCAGGTATTGTTTTCCTTCTACACGCTAGATACTGGTTAATTTGCCTGGACTCTTATAGTAATACAGTCTTACTATTCTTAGCGATGTGTGATAGTCAGTTGGTCTGATGTTGATTTTCCTCCTTAGGAGATATTTCTGGATAAACTAAAGATTTTCAAATCCAAAACCAAAAAATATAAAAATTCGCATGGTGCCCAATTTTCGAAAATTGTTCTCATACTATGACAAAAATAAAGAAAAATCCAAATCTACTGTTATTGATTTGATTTTATAAAAATTAGCTTAGTATTGGGCAACGCATGTTTCTAATCCGCCCAGAAGCTTCTAACATCACGTTTAATATCAAGGAAGTTAGAACTCAATACATACGGAACAGTTATTATAACGGTAATTCTGTACGTTACGAAAGTTGGAGCATATAAACATATGTTCTAAGTGCTCTGAGAATGATACATGGGAATAGTTGAACGGAAGTGGCTACATAGTGGCTCCACAAGCTTAGACGATTAGTTCGATGTTGTAAGACCAATGAGATCACGACAACTAGGATAGGCAAACCATGGAGTTCGGTCAGAAAAAAATGAATATTGTATTTCATATTCTGTAGTGGTTGATATTCCGGAAGGAAAGAGACCGTTGGGAAGATCGAGACTTCGTTGAAATGACAATATTAGAGGGGGTTCCATCCCAGCTCGCATCATGTGGCCTTTTAGGTGGGCAAACACCGTGAGTCTTCTTACACAAGTTAGAAAGAATGGAACATATAACGTAGTGGGAACTGAACATATAAAAATGTGGAACAAATGCTAAACACATAACGGTTTGTATGTTCAAAGCGCTTGGGAAGTTTTCTGTTTGGTTTAGCATTTTTACTTTCAAAATACTTCTGATGCTACAGGTACTCTAGAAGACTAAAATTTGTAAAATTCAATTTTTACGTTGTGAGTTGTAATATTAAATTGGAAAAGGCACCTATAAAATACGAGGTGAAAATACAATGTGTTGTAATATGTTCTTTTACGGTAAATATTCCTTAATATTTAAAGTAAAGAATTGAATCAAAATGTAATGTTGTAATATATTTAGAAAACCACATTTAGTGAGTGTTTCCAGTCTCTTTCAACAATAAAAAGAGAAGTGAGTCTTAAGATAAAAACTTAAGACTTTAAAAGCTTTGGTTTAAACCCTTTCTCTCTTCCGAACTATTACTTGAAGTTCTGAGCTTTAAGTGAGCGTGCTGGTAGTGAGTTTTGAAAGAAATGATCACCTATGTGATTTGCACACTGTTTGGGTGCACACGTCCCTTCACCTTTCCCTTACACTGTAACATCGGAAACAGTAGATTTACAGAAGTTCAAAAGGATGACCAACTCGCTCTGAAACTTCTTACATAACTAGCAGCCAGCCACCTGCTGAATCCTAGTCCTCTGTGATTCTGACAGAAAGACTGGATCAAGGTTTCTTTCCAACCTACCCTGGATCTGCTTCTCAGATTTCATCGCCAACCATATCTGACAGGATCATGCACTTTACTTGAAGGATTTGATACGTACAATTACTTGCCATCGTACAATTTCAAAAGAGAATGGCAAAATCCGTCTCAGCACTATATTTAAAGAACTTGCGAAATTCGCTTCTTGCGACTAAGAAACCGCGAGAACTAATCAGTCAAACTATGTCACTAGAAGACGGACTAGAAGTTTACATCAACTCGCAAACATGTATTACACTTCGGATGTGTTCAAAAAATAGCATGTAATTTAAAACAACGGCTGAACAAATGCAAACCAAGGCAGAACTCAATGTTCAACATACAAAATAGTTTTTACCAAGCACTCATTCACATCCAACAAGTGGTCATCAATTCATGCAATACGAAAACATAGGTCCGAAGGTCTGAATATGCCACATAACATTTATTTTTCAAAATATAGCCACCCCTGTCCTACACAAACAACAGAAATAGCTAAAGATTCGTAAAAAGCCTTAAAATTCTAAAACTTGAAAATTTTGTCTTTTTGAGCCATTTGCCGAGAGAACTTAAAATAAATTCGAATTCAAACAGAAAAATTAGAATGATGTTTCCCATGTTCATATTCGAAAGAATATTAGTTTTCAATATATGACCAAACTACACATGAGAAAACGCCGAAGACAGATAAACAAACACTAAACTAACGAACTGTACAATCAAATTTTCAAAACTAAAAGTTAGGTCGGGGAGCGTGAACCATTTATTTTTCAGAATATGCCCAAATTAGTTAAGCAAAGAAACAAACGTTAAACAAACGAACTGCGCAGTCAAATTTTTCAAAATTTCAGATGGGCTGTGCCAGGTTCACAGTTTAATTAATCTATTAAGAGTAAGACAATTATTTCCTTAGGGACAAAATAATTTTTGTCCATACAAAAAGTTTATAAAAAGTATTCTCATGAGTATATTCGTGCGTGGCAGCAGAAAATCGCCGGACTAACCATTTCAGCTTCCCTGAATAAACATGAAAACCACTGTCTTTTAAATCTAGTGCAAACAAAAAGGACTATATCTCAACATATTTACAAACTTTTTAATCAAGTGTTATTTGCTCAGATCCTCTCTCTCTCTCTCTGCCGTTTGTTCTTTAAGCCTCTGGATAATCAGCCTGGGAATATATAGAAAGATATTAGTGCTGCCATCTATAGGGTAGCTTGTAACTACAGTTATAGCAAAACGCTTTCTGTTTTGCAGCAAGAATTTTTCTACCAGCATCAGAGAAGCAACTCCCTAATAAATGAATTTAATGTTGTGTTGGCTTCAAATACTCTGTTTCTGTCAGATCTGTAGGTTATGGATTAGCTTAGGGATTTACCTAGATGTATCCTTGTTAGTATAATCAGGGACAAAACTATGGTTTATCACAGTGTTCGATTTGTAGCTGGGGATCGTTGGGATTATCCCCCTCTGCAAAAATCTCTGGCACTGTTTACAGATATATACCTCTAACCTGGGATATGGACGATCCCAAAATACCGTATTATACATATCTCGCTAAAAAAAGAAGAAAGAAATGAAAGAAAATAGCCTAACACATTGCCATAATTACTCTGGAATAATTATAATAATGTTTATCAGAAGTTCTCTTACGATTCCTGTTAGTGTGATTATTTTTTGTGATATTTCTGATTAAGTTTCACGAAAATGTTACTTTAAAAGCACAACGGTATTTGTAACCAACAGTCTTATACACACTTATACATTATCAGACAAAAACTCAGCATATGTATTATATGTTACATAATAATGCACCATCATATTCAAATTAGCTAAAAACTAGGATGCATTAACAATGTAATAAAAATGAATTTTTAGTTTGTCAGATTAGCTATTTTATAAGAAATACGATATATTTTATGACTTTTAAATAAAAATTATATATTAAAGGAATGATGAAGAGGGCCTTGTAATTTTTATTTAAAACTAGTCATACATCATAGCAAGTTTACAATTTTGGACTTTCCCGGTAGTACACGAACGTCTCTTATAAAGTTAAAAACGTGCGCGCCATTTTCCCGCAGGAACAGTACTTACAATAACATATTGTAAGAAGTACACGGCAATGTGTTGCTGAGAACGAGAGATTGAACGCAGGCAGCAACGACAAATTTTATGGCAGCTTTTACACAGCCGCGACAACGATGTCTGAAGAAGCAGCAGAACGTACTACGGCGTGCTTACAATACGTAGAAACTAATGCATTCTCATCACTAAGACTAAACTGTTGTAAATTGGAGAATTCTAGCAAATAACTGTTGGCCAAATCCAATGACTCGAAGTCCTGGCGCCCCAATGTTGCATACCTTTTAAACCTTGGTCCTAATGTATATTCTAGATTTTTTAGCGCATAGTAGTAATTTGCATACTTATGACTTTTCATCAA
>JAGDQP010062589.1:0-11856 GCA_022664845.1 Lepisma saccharinum
CTGTAGTACCAATCTTGTCAAAAGTAACTGAAAAAATTGTTTCGAAACAACTGAATACTTTTATTGGTAATGAAGATATTTTACCTTCAGTTCAGTCGGGATTTTGAGGTTCTCATAGTACGACAACTGCTCTTTTAGAAGTTACCGATGAAATATTACATGCGTTGAATGATTCCTTTGTAGTAGTTTTGGTTCTTTTAGACCTATCAAAAGCGTTTGAGTTAGTTGAACATGATCTTCTTCTTGCCAAAATGAAGCACTATAATTTCTCTACTATAAGTATTGATTGGTTCAAATCATATTTACAAGGTAGAGAACGTGTTTTCCTGAAGTCTCCTGACATTAAAATTTCAGAGCCCTTGTCTCTGAAAAGAGGTGTTCCTCAATGATCAATATTAGGCCCAACTTTATTTTCCTTGTATGTTTCAGATTTAGTTTCAGTTGTTAAAAACGCTCAAATTCACTGTTACGCCGATGACACGCAGTTATTTATTAAATCCTCACCAGGAAATATGAAGCGAACAATAGATCTTCTTAATGAAGATCCGCAAAATATACACAATTGGTGTAGCGAAAACGGGTTAGTCATTAATCCATCGAAATGTACCTATACAGTTATAGGGACAGCTACCCAACTTCAGAAACTGAAGACATCGGAACTAAACATAAAGTTGAGTAACTATACCATCAGATATTCACCTAGTATTAAAAACCTTGGATTATTAATGGATATAAATCTTAATTGGAATTCTCATGTAGCTAACGTATGCTCACGTGCACTAAATAACCTAAGATGCCTATATAGATCACGTGACTTGCTCACGGCAAAAACAAAATTGTATCTAATACAGACACTAATTATGCCCTTGTTTGATTACGGTGATGCCGTATATGGTCCTTCCCTTCAAATCAACAAAGTAAAATCCATTCAGAAAGTCCAGAATTCCTGCATCCGGTTTGCTTTCAACCTTCGTAAATTCGAACATATTCTCCCTGTATTAAAGGAGAACAATATTTTGACAATGTATCGAAGAAGGTTCTTTCGTTTCTGTTGCACAATTCATAACATCATTCACAAGAAAACACCCGCTTATCTCCATGGAAAACTTATCTCTAGGTCTAGTATCCATAAGTACGTTACACGTAATAGGTCAACATCATATGTTGCAATATACAAACTCACACAAACAACTCGATCATTTTCTGTATCAGCTGCGAAAGCCTGGAATTCCTTGCCAAATGCTATTACATGTGCAAAAACGCTAAATGAATTTAAAACTCTTCTAAGTGTATATTTGCTTAATCAGCAAAGGCTATGTTCTTCTACCAGTGATATTTAACTTTCATATGTTTTTATAGTGTTGTGTGACTAAGACACTTTTATGTACGTTTCCATTTTGTATTGTGTGTGCGTGTTTTTTTTCTTCAGTGATTATGTATGCATTATCATTGTATATTTAACTTTTATATGTTTTTATTTTGTTTTAAGGCTCTTTTCATGTACGTTTTTTTAATTCGTTTTTTTTCTATTATGTATTTGTGTTTGCTTTTTTCAATTATTGTTTGTGTATTTTCATTTGTATGATCTGACAAGGGTTAGGTGGAAGAACAGCTATTAGCTGAACCTCGCCTGCTGAAATAAAGGAAATTAAATTAAATTAAATTAAATTAAATAACGTTTATAACATGGTACATGTACTTGGCTCCAACGTAAATATTTTCTTGTGTGTCTCGCCCTTTCAGTTTCATTACACTTCTAAAACTCGAAACTTTGTTATATTTGAACTTAAATTGAACTTAACCGAGAGTCCGAAGTCCGAAGACATTGCTCAAAGGCGTACGCATGTCCTTGCAATCGCTTCGACCCCTGGATTTTGCGTCATATTCTGCATTGTACCGATCTGAAATTCACATTCGAAAAGGTTTTCCTCTGTATATGTTTGCATGCACTTTTTCAATTGAGGTTTTTCACTACATTTATATCGACATATTTCACACTGAAAATGTTTCTGAACTTGACAGAGTCCTTCGTGTTCTCTCAAGGGAAATTAAAAACAAAATTTCTTTCATGTAATTTGTATGCTTGTTGACTACTTTTTAAATACTACTTTGTAAACATGTTTGCACAGGATCTGGCGAAATCTTTACACGCATTTTCGTGTGCATTAACAGAAGAGTTTTATTTGTGCAAGAAATGAAGTAGGGCTAACTTTCGTATTTTTTTAACAAGTAATTTATATAACAGATTAGTCCAACAATTTGAACTAAAAGAATGGTTCCGCAGTCATATTCTGGGTATGGTAATCATTGTGATCCGGATGTACAGTGTAATCGAACTATTTTAACATCATATGCTAGTTCAGGTTTATTATTTATTTTTTGGTTAGTTACAGCGATTGGAGTAAACCGTAATGAACAATAGTTTATTCTTTATTGTTCTAGTTTGGTTACAAAAGTCTCCACACACTCAGCTCACTCATATATACATCTGAACCAGAAAAAAAGAGAAGATGTGAGTGATAAGATCGTGAGAGAAAGAGAGAGATAACAGGACAAAATGCTGCCAGCACTGCCACAGCTACGGTATACATAAAGAATTTTATAACCGCGTAAGGTTTGTGGTTGCAGAAGTTGAAGAGCCTTTCCCCAGTTTGAATGGAAAGAAATGAAGTTGTATGTACAAACCAAGCTGAATTTTTCCCAAAAAACACAACCCAGTCGGTGTCATAATGCAGTGCTTCTCCCATTGCCAAAGGCAGTTTAGGGCAGGACGGATGAGTGGCAAATGGAAAAGAAGGTACATTTTTTCCCCTTCGTATTCCTTTCATATTCCAAACCATTCAGAAGTTCATTCAAAATCATTTATTGGTCTTAAATATTTTTTTCACAAGAAAAGCGCCAAGTACGTCGCTAAATACAAGACCAATAAACCCTCTTTTTGTTGTTCATTTCCGACAAAGTGACCATTTTGTGCTGTCTCTATATCCTCGACACAGGCTGAGCGGCGTCAGTATAGGGAATGTTGGACATAAAATTGACATAGTTTTTAGCACAAGGAAGTAAATTGAAGTGTTTAACTTTTTATTATTTTTATTTTGCACATTTCAAAGAGTTTCGTAAATTGGTAGCGCCCCGGATTTTCACTTTTGAAATATATTGAAGTATTTTAGGGTACCACGAAGCCTCAATTCTTCTGTTAGTGGTATTGGAAATATCAAGCTCGAGCTCATTTTCCCACGCTTTCGGAAGTCTATATCGTCGAAATAAAGCATTTATCATTTTTTTTTAAATTTTCATGGCAGGAATCCCGTGAAATAGTTTTGTTTGTGTTATTTTGCAACACTTTGTATATATCGAAAGGTAAGTCGTAACTTCAAATTTTACACGAGAAGATGAAACAAAATGCTCCTGCACAAATTTGTTTCCAGCAGAGTGGTCCTCGAAGTGATAATAAAAAAATATGGAACAATATGCAAGGGAAAAATCTTATCAGTTACAACTAAAAATAAATCGCGTAAGTGTAAAAATACTTGTCTTACGAGAAATTTAGTTTGATAGAAAATCATTATAACCATGTTGGCATAATTTTGTAACTTCTTTCTGGATTTCGGTCACATCGCCTCTTCGGGTGAAGTGTGTTGCTCAGCGGAGTCCAAATTAGACCGTGATTTCTCTAAGAGGGGAGGGGGAGTCATTCTCTATATTAAGGATAATTTAATTAGCAACCTAGTATTTAGTATAAGCAATATCGACATTGAAGGATTGTGGGTAAATGTACGTGTCTGTAATAATACAAAGCCTATAATAATTGGTTGCGTCTACCGAAGACCAAAGTCTACGGCGGAGTTTGACAAAGCATTAGGATGTATACTTCAGTCGCTTCCGAGTAACTACTGCTCAATTTTAGTTGGAGACGTTAACTATAATTCTGTCAACCCCTCTATTAGAGATACAAATTTTTTCGATCTAATGGAGTCCATGGGTTACAAGCAACTTGTTACCATGCCAACCAGAATAACTGATACTACAGAAAGTTTAATTGACCATATATATACAAACAATGACTCTTTGCACACAAAAACAACCACTGTTATGCATGATTTGAGTGATCATTTTTTCACATACACTACATTGCATGCTACACCAAATAAAGCACCACGAGTTCTCTTAACAAAGCGCACATTTAAGCATTTTAATGAAGAAAAATTTGTAGAATACTGTTCGTATCTTCCTTTTTACAAATCAAATAACATATCGGACATTAATAAAAAGGTTGTCTTCCTCACAAGCTTGATTTGTGATGCTCTTGATATATTTGCTCCAACAAAAACTTTTCGAATACGTCCGAGCAGAAGACCTTGGATTAACAACTACTTACTCAAACTTATTTCCTTCAAAAACAGAATATTTAAACAGGCCAAGACTACGGGTGCATGCTCATGGGATCAATACAAAATGATTCGAAACTGGGTGACAAAAGAAATAAAGCAAGCAAAAAGGACGTATATTTTGAACCAAATTTATTCTGGTCAGTATACTACCAACAACCAACATCGGCTCTTTGACTTTCTCACGGGGCGCGAGAAAAAGAGTACTGATATCCCGTCATTAGAAGTAAATAATGAAATAATAACAAATAAGGAGGAAATTGTGAATTTCATTAATTCTTACTTTGCTAATATAGGGACCAACATATGTAGTGAATTAAATGGAAATCGGATGCGCAACAATAACACCACGTTCAATGACTCGGCAATTATGTATAATGACTCCCCCCGGACACTGCGATTTCAATTTAAACCTGTCTCCACTAACACTATTTTTAAAGTACTCACAGGACTTGATGTTAAAAAAGGCTGTGGAATTGATGGTATTAATAATCGTGTATTACGACTTCTTGCACCGTGGATATCAGAACCACTAACGGACATAATAAATCATTCTCTTCAGTTTGGTATAGTTCCTGACGCTTGGAAACATGCAGTGGTCACTCCCATATTCAAAGGAGGATCGCACACTAGTATAAACAACTATAGGCCTATTTCTATAACACCAGCTCTTAGTAGAGTCCTTGAGAAGGTGGTCGATAGTCAGTTAGAAGAACATATAGAATGTAACAATCTCATAACCGAGAAACAGTATGGCTTTCGCAGGAACCGATCCACCGAACTATTGCTACTTGAATTAATCACGAAGTGGCGAAACATACTAGACGTTAAAGGAAAAAACTACATTGGTTTAATTTCCTTAGATATCAGCAAAGCATTTCATACCGTGCAACCTCATTTATTGTTGAACAAATTATATGGCCAGTTCAATTTATCTAAAAATGCATGTAAATGGTTCCAAAGTTACCTACATAATAGAGTAATAAGTACGAAACTTGGTAATACTATTTCCAAATGTGCCGATATTCAAATTGGGGTACCACAGGGATCAATCCTTGGACCTAAATTGTTCAACTTATTCATTAATGATCTTGCACTATCTGTGAAAAATATGGAGGTTTATTTGTATGCTGATGATTGTCTCTTATTTTGCTACTCTAATTCTTTAGATCAATTAGCTCACACTATTGAAACAAACATTCCCTGTGTGCTTAACTGGTACAACGCAAATAATCTAAAAGTGAACACAGCAAAAACACAAGCATTAATCTTATCAACAGACAACTGCACACGTTCCGTAATTGACAGAGAACTTCAGATAGGAAACAATAAGATATCTACAAGTGCTACATTGAAATATCTTGGCATACCTCTTGATTCGAAACTATCGCTTACGCAACATGTTAAAAAGATATGCTCCAATGCTGTGCCGAAAATCAAGATTCTTCAGTACATAAGCAATTATCTACCTATCACTCACAGAGTAAAGTACTACACCTCGTATATTAGACCTATTCTTGAGCACTATGGTGTGGTTCTGTACGGAATCAACCAAACCAACATAAAAAATATTGAAAGGATGCAGAAATGGGCTATTCGGATAATGAGAAAAGCTCCGCTGTCACTCTCGACCTCCAAATGTAACGAATCAGTGTTGTTGCCTACCCTTGAATCCAGAAGGAAATACCTTTTCTTGGTGCAAGTGCACAAAGCTATTTATTCGGCACACCACCGAACGCTAAGTGAATTCATCCCTATTTCCGACAATAAGTTTTATAGTAATTTGCGGTCTAACAACTCTAACAATGTTCACATTCCGAAGTGTAATAAGACAAATTATGGCATGAAATCATTTTCTTATTTGACGAGCAAAGTTTGGAACCAACTTCCAATTGGATTGAAAAAAGAGGGAAAGCTAAATATTTTCAAAAGGAAAATCAGGGACGTAATATATGACTACTGAACAGTGCGCACGTTAGGCCATCATTCACTTACATAATCACTCATTTGTATATAATCAGCCATTTCAACCTTGTAATCTTTCAACCATTCACTATTTACCCAAATGTATTTTTTGTTTCTTTTATCATGATTTTGTGTGTGTGTATGTTTTGTTTTCCCATGATTGTGTTATACACTAACTGCATATCATAAGCATGGACATGTATATGGTACTTATTTTGTAACTTTTCTATTTCTTTTTTATGCTTTGGCATAATATTTGTGTCTTATTTGTGTTTTTTTTTCTGTTACTGTAGGGCAACAAGCTCTTCTATATGTAACCATTATTTATGTAAAAGAATTGTATAGCTTAATGCAACCCTACACTAAACAATAAAATAATAATAAATAATAATAATAAAAATGTAATCCATTGTTGAGCTTTTTTCTCCTAGCAGGAAATAATTGAACTTCTAGTGTCTAGTCCATTGGCAGATATCAAAAACAAGACACGAAGAATAAGCTACTCATATATGTAAGTGATTTTAAATGTCTGTTAGAATCAGAGCTTAATTTCTGGGGAAGCTAAAGAGCGCAGGGGCGGATTTCGGCCCTGTACTGGCCTCTCCGGGGTAGGCCAAAAGTTTCCAAACGTATAGCGGAACAAATTAATAATAATTATTATTATTCTGTAATGAATCGTTATACTGCCCCCAAAATGTACCCCTTCGAAGCAGTGGGCCAGGCCAAGAAATGAAATCGAAATTCACCCCTGGAATCAACGCACCATGGATGGCCATTCCCGAGAGACGAAATATATTACGTCTCTCCTGTCACTTGTTAACCGCAAAGAGGGTGAGAAAGTGATCAGAGGAAAAGTTAATTTATGTGCATCTTGTAGTTTCTTTCTCGCGACAGTAGAGGGCAGAAAAATTAGTCTAAGTTTGTTTTCGCAGTGATAGATGGCAGTGTGAGAAATCAATACGGGTGGTTAAACGGCTATGCTCACTCTATCCCTATATACTCAATATTAATAGTCAGTATTCAATTTGTTCTAAATTACGAAAGGGAGATCCTAAGACTAGTGGTTTCTTGTAAGTTTCAACATAGTTCCTGCTTTGGTAGAAATAAAAAGATTTTATCCCTGGTTGGGGTGATATTCGGAATCAACAACTAGGGATGAAATACTCACGCACCAGGGAAAATTCCCGGTTTCCTCCCCCCCCCCTCCGGCAAATCGAACGCTGGTAATAGTTATCATATTATCGACAACTGCTGAGTACTCATATATTGTATTTGTATATCATTGGAACATTTTGGATGGGATTAACACTGAATATTGCTTGTGTTTAATGATTTTGCTCTCCTTATGGATTTAATCCATTATGAGTGGACCTTTTTCCATGAAATTTCTAGTCACGATATATTGTTACAAGCTATATTTCTTTGGAAGTAACATTTAAATTCTGTGATATTTATATATAGTTTTCAATTTCCAGTTTGATATACCGTAACTATGGGCATGTGTTCCAATGTATTATTTCTATACTTTATTGTATTTTCATCGCAGGAGGGTACAACTGATTTGGAAACCGCTACAGTTTTTTTAAATATATTTTTTCGCTGTTGTTACGCTTCTTGATGTTGTTTTGTCCTTGGAGCTGTCATGGTCAGTTTTGTGCGCATGGCCCCAGGGGTATCTTGTTCCTCTACCACTGAACTCTCTCAAAACTTAAGTGTATGGGGATTTAAGGTTAGTGCAACACCGTTTGTTTTTGTATACCACGACATCCCTCCCCCCCACACCCACATACGTAACGTAGCATGTCGATTTGACGTTAAGTATTGATGATTTTGCTATAAATATTTAGAATTCGAGTCCTTCAGTTTCGTTTTCAGTAAAGGTGATTTTTATTTTTGGTCGATTTGACCTTCGTTGTGTTTGACTTTCCATGTGTTTGAAATGGAGTCAACACTTGCCACCATTTTGTTGTTAAGTTTCTAATGTGGTTGAGTTAATTGTTCCTTTGGTTTTGTGATGAGGTTTTTATTTATGTGATCACGTTTCCGATCTTCATCCTGAGTACTTATACATCAGTTTTGAGATTCAATCCACTATGAGATTTACAAGGAGGAAAGACGACGTACTGGATCAATTGCTGTGAGTATGTATGATTTTGTTATTTAGTAGACTAGTCTGATGTTTGTTAGTTTGTTATTTTGTAGCTAAATTCGTGTTATCTTGTTAATAAATTTGTATTTGAAATTCGATTTTAATTTGCTCAAAGGAATAGTTCATAATTATACAGTGAGTTATATATTTGGCTAGTGTTAACACAAACGTCCAGGCATAACCAGTAAAAGAGATAGTCAGCTCTCTTCTTGTAATATTGTGGACCGCCACTACACAGCGCTAGTGTCGCTATTAGCGGGTCTGACAGCTATTGAGTACAAGCAATTTGCGGTAAGGAAAAATCGTTCATTTTTCTACATTAGCTAAGGAGCGAATAAGAACTAAGGTATTCTACATATATTATAACACTAAATAATGCACAGTATTAATAAAAGAAAAATAATGTAAGAAATTCACCCGTGGGAAGATCTTCAATGTTCCGAAATCTTAGAAAACTTCCGAGAAGATTTAGCAGACTTGTCCCACGAAATTGCTTTTCTCACTTCCTTCACACGAAAAATATCTGCATTTAAGATAATGGGAAATCAGTTTCGCTGCTTAGTCCATCGTATGATTTGTGCCACAACCCAATCCCGTTGGTTTGACAACGATTTTGGTGATCGTCCAAGCACTCATAAAAAATGTCCCCCCATAAATTGTTCGCAGAAGTTAGCTTCTGTGTCACAATAGTCTCAGTTTCGAAAACAACGTCGAATACACTTTTCGAGGGTTGGGTTAAATACTGGATGCCTTTGTGGGTGCCATAATCTTTTATGAGGGTCAAAGTGGAAACTGAAGGGATGGAAGGACCTTCACTGCGAAGAGAACGCTGACAATTAACAGTCAGTATATTTTGACGCCTTTTTTACGATGTAACCAGCCAAATTATACACTAAACAACTCTCGGTTATTGTACTTTGTGAAATGTCAGGTAGATCATTCTCCCAGTCAGGCATATGTGTTTCATCTAAAATTATCTTTTTTCTTTATGTCCGCTTCCACTGATGCAGCAATATTCTTATTTTGCCCTTCTCTCTCTTGCTAGGTTTTGAATATGATTTACGAAAGACGTGAGAGTAAAGTCTGTATTAGGTTCACAATTTCCAGCTGATGACAACGCTAGCTTTATGGGAATGTATACAGATTGAAGCATGTGTAAATGAAGGGTGGTCATCACAACTTAGCGAACGCAAAATACCAAAATGTTGTTCCAAAGGATCCTGATTAAATTTTGCCGTTAGTATATATTTGAACCCTCTGCTCCACAAATATTCTGATATTTCTAACGTACTCTTGAGGATAACTCTTAAGGATTCTAAAGTTCTCTTATACGCAAAAGTGTTGTTCCCTACGTTTATTTCATCTAAAAAATTAATCAATAGATTGCGAGATGACGACCCTTTGTACAATGCTTTAACTGGAATAGATGAATTTAATGCATCACATAAGTCATTGATGTATCGCATAAATTCTTCTGTCGCTTCGCTGTCAGCAAGTCCGTCCGTCGTTCTTTCACGAAAAAATCTAATTGCGTTAGCAACATTTCTGCTGAATAGCTGAAAAGCCAGTCTTACAGTCATACGTTGGAACGACGTAGGGTCTATGTGAGAAGATGTTAATTTAGGCCAAGAACGAACTCCAGCAAATTCTACAGACGTATCAAGTTCATAGATACTTGAGTAGAATGAAAAATTTATTTCGCGATTTTTGTACATGACCTGACCTTTATCATGGAAATGATTCCTAATACATTTGACTGCATGAACTGTGTCTGAAAAAGCCCACACTTTTCTGTTCTTGTCTGTTTGATTGGGAAAACTGCACTTAATATTGTTCACTTGACTGCTAATTCCTAAATTTTTCCATGCCTTTCTATTGGACTGACTTCCATCACAAGTAATGCCAATTTTTCTTGCTCCTGCTTATTCCAATTGTATAATTACCTGGATAAGAATTTTTGCTAAAATATCTCCCGGTGTTGCATTCTTACTTGCATAAACTGTAACAGGCTGAATCCGATTGTACAGAAGAGGAACGTACACGAAAACCAAGGCACGATTTGCATACGTCTTTTCTTGCTCCTCTGGTGTAAATTTCCCAAATCTACAAAGTCGTCGACTTTTAGGGAGCATGAATTAAACTGAATTTCTTCTCTAAGTTTTACTTCATCAAATATAACGATGCCAAACGAAAATTTTCTTCGTTTTCAGTTTTAAAAATACTGGAAATTGCGTTTAAAGCATTTGTGTTGAGACCGTAACTGCATTTCAACCCTTTACATAATCTTCTCAAATGAATTTCGGGTGGAAGGGGCAATAATTCATGTCGTAAACAATGTATATAAACTTTAAGAGATTTAATTTTCAATAATAAACTTTCCAAAATAAATTCATCAGAATATCGCATTCCGTTTGGGCAAAAAGTTTGGCACTTTTTCAGAAATGTGTCGATAATCATTTTTTTGTTTCTTAGTTAAATATTTTGTTCCCGTGTACTCAGAATTTCGTTCTCTGTTTAAAAGTTTTCTTTCCAACGATAATACTCTGGCTCTCTCACAAACAAGTTTATTTTTCATTCTGATTAAATTTCTATTCAAAATTTTACATTTTGTTTTTAGATCCAGAATGAATTTCTTAGAATCAGCTGCGTGCGTCGTCCCGGAGTACTTGGAGGAATTGCTAGTAATTACCGAGGAACCCTGGTTTGCGTTTATAATTTGTGTGCTTTCTCTCTGTAGCGGAGCTTTACTGATTTTGACGGTAGTTGAAAAGTGCCTAGGCAAATTTGGGAAAATGTGTGGAACAGCTTCAGGCTTTAACGACCATCTCTGTCTCGGAATGTCAATTCTATTATTATTCACAACGAAAGAGCAGACTTGGATGATTAGATCATCAGAGAAATGCACGTCACACACAGATGATTTATTTGAAAGAGCTTTATCGCTTCTGGGAATAGCCCGTGCCCATTCATCAAAGATCTGTTTGTCTTTTGGTGGCTTAAAAAACGTTTTCCTTTAGATACCTTATCATATCCTGTTTTACACCCCGGAACAAAACAAGTGGGCATTTTGCTTCTAAAGAAATGTTACACACTGAACTGACTTCACAACACTGAAAACAATAGTTACTATAATTATAGTTTGCTATTCATAATACAAAAACAATTATAAATTTTCAGATTTCAGATGAGAATTCCAGTCACCTCACCCCCGAAAATGACCGACGTTAGAATTCTTCTTCAAAAGAAATATCCATACGTTACCTGAGAACAATACAAAACAATGGAATTATTATAAGTTCTCTAAAACAGTTTATATGAACACGAAGTCTGAAATCGAACGAAGTTTATATTTTT
>JAGDQP010062590.1:0-11856 GCA_022664845.1 Lepisma saccharinum
CACTAAATTTCACTTCAAAAATCACAGGGTTCGAATCTCGGCGGGGACATGCCTACAGATGTTCGTAGATTTTTTCTTTCTTTTAAAAAATAACTAAACAGCTTATTGAATCTTGACAAGTCGAAGTTATTAGTTACTAGAATTTTTTTCAAAAATATTTTAACATTTTCGGTCTGAAAGAGATCCAATCCTAAGAGAAATAGAATGTAGATCCATACTCTCTTGTCATCCGTTTATGCGCTCCAGAAGCAATTATTCCAGCTATCAGAGCAGAAGAAGGGAACTCGGTTAGTTTCTTCAGAGTTCTTGTACACGTAACAATATTATCACAGTATTTGTTCTCTACCAACATCTGATCATACAAGCGAACAATATTTGTATGCGTTTCTGGTTCTTGTAACTTACATACAGAGGACAGGTGTCACACAAAACACAATAATAAAATTAATGGTCAACTTTCATTTTCCGAGTCTTTTACGTAATTATTTTTTTTTTCTTCTTCTCTAACTTCTTTTCGATTATTTATTTGACCAGCTTTCAGGAATTCCACCAAGACAGGTACTGGTATAGTTGATTAGGTTGCTTTTCTTGTTACGTTCGCACACACATAGACGCTCGTGTGCGTGTGTATGTGTGCCTTGTATTTACGTATATATACAGTATGTATCTTCTCCTTCTATAGCTGTCCACATGAACACGGCATATTGAGGTCACCTGTGGTGTTTTAACTTACGATATCAGGTTTTCACATTTAAAATTCAACTAGCTATACTTGTTGTATGTATGATACAACGTACCAGTGCGTTTTGTGTGTTTACACATTACAAGAAAAGGAACACATACATACATACTTAAAACTATACATAGATTCTATTTTAAACATACTCATAATGGTATGTGTAGATACGTACTTATCGCGTCATTAATTTTGTGGTTTACATCATTATTACGTGAAGATTTTCACCTGCCATAGTAAAATTGAGTTCTTTCTTTTTAGCATATATGGTAGCATTCCTTATTTCATTTTTAAGTTTTAGTATGTCTGTCTGTCTGTTCGTGAAACACAGACTATCACCCCAACCGTAGAGAGTAGAAAGAAACTAATTTCAGACATGGGTTCAGCCACCTGGATCCATTTTACCGTTTTCAGTCTGGTGAGACTACCCTTATGGTCTTTGTGCGCTATAGGTCCAATGCGCTCAGTATCTAATGTTCACTTGAGTCTGCAGAAAACGCGGTAGCGAGAAGTTAGTTAACTTCAGACTTGGATTCAGTGACCTTCAACTACATGGTCGTCTGCAATCAGGTGACTTACAAGCAGGGACTTAGCCAGAATTTCATTTCGGAAGGGGTCCATCACTTTCTTTCGACAAGCCAGACTTTGTGTGTAAATAATATATATATAATTAAGCCTAAATTTATATTAATTTTAGAAAGAAATATGAATTTTGGAGGGTGTCCTGCCTCCCTAGACCCTCCCTTTGGCTACGCTACTGGTTACAAGTTTTCTTTAACACTTTTGTACGATATGCACTCAGCTTGTGTCTGTCTCAGTGAGCTCCTCAACGAGAAAACGACAGGTAGGGATTAGTTTGTTATTATGAACATATCCTAAAAGTTTGCATGGATAATAATCTAACCATATCGGTCATGCAGTAAGAAATTGTATTAAAATATTTAGTGAATTAGGTTAGCTATTCGTTAGCTCATTATACTAGCCAACATGAAAGAAGCATGAAGATTCACTTAAGCAACACATATACCATACCGTCAACTGAGTAACCTTTATTTTTTGTTTATTTTTTAACTATTTTATTTGCTATGTGTTTGTCATATCAAGTTATTATTTTTCTCTTTTACATCATTGTTATATACTTTATAATGGTGTGAATGGTATTTCTGAATCCATGTGTGAAATACAAGACTTAAAATCCCACATAAATGTGACCTCAGTTGTCCTAAAAAAATAAGTATCTTTGGGCCAAATTATTTCTGAATTCATTGCTAGAATATTCTGGTTGTAGAGGTAACATTAGATACATGAAAATTATGAGCTTCTATACTTTCATTTGATGGCTAAATCATGAAAATAGGTTAATACGGAAAATAATTATTGACAATTTTAATTTTGTGTTAAGTATGAACTTTGGCTACTAACTTTGAGTTAAAATTGTATTGAAAATAAGGAAATCTTAGAAGAAAATTGCAGTATTTGAATAAAATCTATCCATGATTTCAAATGTCAAATAAGAATTCTACACATTTGAGAAGAAAGTTTCTGGTTAGTAACAAACAAAAACAATGTAGAGTATTTGCAACATATTATAGTAAGTTTACAATCAAAATCCCCTTCTGTTTTGTTTTAAGTTAGAGATAACTTGACACAGCCTTTATATATTCAAATTCAGGAGAAGAAAAAAGAAAGAAAACTTGAGAAACTGCAACACTGTACATTGAGAATGAAACATAAGTTCAATCATGGATTCCGCCAGGATTTTCAGTTTGCGGGGGCGGATAAAGTCAAAATTAGGAGGCTATAAGTGGAGTTTTGCACGCCTTCTATCGATTTTTGACCGTAAACATTTTGACGTTGGGGTGTGTACGCGTGAATTTGGGGGGGTGTCACCCTCACAGGGGTGTATGGCAGAATCACTGAGTTCAAAACAAATTTAGCATGTTCTTTTGCAGCTGAAATGTGCGTTAAATGAACACTGAAGATACAAATAATTCAAAGAAACAACCAAACAAGCCATTACATTTCAACCATTGTATATAAAAGTATACCGCTGTATGTGATGAATCATTAGGGAAAAATTAATTAAAATTTTTTTCTAGTAAAATGATGATAAAAGGGACATTTTTACAAGGTTCGGCATTCGAATGTTTTACCAAAACATAATTATTTATCCGTGTTTCTATTTTGGCATCACAGAATCACACGATACTTCTCATATTTCGATATTTCAAAATCAAAGTGAACCTCGATATACTAGTGAGTTTCAATACAGCTCATATTTTCCATATGTATAGATGATAGTAAACCATTATTATCAGAAATAATAATAAATGCAATATAATTATCTCATCTAGTGCAAAAAGTGTATACTTATGTTTTCGGAAATATTATACATTCATATTTCTCAATATACGGAATATAAGGTAGAGTCTATATTCTTAGAGTTCTGTCCAACAAAAGGCTACCATTGAAGTACAGTAGAAATATACTGGAATACTGACTTCTAGAATTTCCATAGACTAATAATTGTTCAAAGACAGAGGTGTAGAGTATTCCATTTCTAAGAACCATCCGGCCCTAAGTTTACACTTCCCTTGTTCTTGTTTTTGTGGACTTATGGTATGGCTCTTCCACAGATAAGAGGTGAAACTCATTAGCAAGTATTCAGGATGTTCTTGTTTTTGTGGACTTACTGTATGGGTCTGCTACAGATAAGGGGTAACGCTCATTAATAAGTATTTAGGGTGTAATTGTTTTTTGTGGACTTATTGTATGACTCTGCTACAGATAAGAGGTAACGCTCATTAGCAAGTATTCAGGGTGTTCGTTTTTGTTGACTTAATCTATGGATCTGGTGCAGATAAGAGGTAACGCTCATTAGCAAGTATTCAGGGTGTTGTTTTTGTGGAATTATTGTAGGGGTCTGCTACAAATAAGGGGTAACGGTAAGTAGCAAGTATTCAGGACGTTCTTCTTGTATGACTCTTCTACAGATAATGGGTAAGGCTCATTACCAAGTGATTAGGATGTTCTTGTTTTTGTGGACTTATTACATGGCTGTTCTACAAATAGGAGGTAACACTCATTAGCAGGCAATTAGGATGTGTCATATTTCATTCGCGAGGACAATAAACTGAAAGTAGTAATTCAAGTTCTCTTTAAAACTACAGTGCCTACTCTTATGATGCTTATCTTGGGAACTGATAAATAAATAAATGTAGATGCAACTTAACTTTTTATTTTAGAAATTTGGAAATTTTTCTTTAACTTACTTTCCTTGATCTCACAACCACAGGAACATAGGGATGATGCTTTGAAGAAATAGCCGTTTCCTTCTTCCACGAACAGAGTAATAATGAAAGACAGAAAGAGCCTATATATGATCTTTGTATTATATTCGTGAATATATTGGATTGGCCAGATAACTAGGGCCAGGTGCATCTCCAGTCCGAGGAATAACGTCCCTCAGCAAACAGTCTTCCTGGCAATGGGATGGAGAATGTATCCGCTAGATGCATATTCTAAATACAGTGGAACGTCAAATTATTCTTGATATCTCGCATTTTATTAATTCTTCTTCACCTTTCGTTTTCCACTCCGCATTAATTTGCTTCTACAAGTGGAATATTATGAAATATAAACCCTCAATAATTCGAATTTTTGTTGTTTTCTGGACGTGCTGTTGAACCTCTAGAACTAGAAACCTTTAGCTAGAGAACCTCTACAAGTTGAAGTTACAGAACCTCTATAAGTGAACATTCTACTCGGGTAAACATTTGTAAGTCGAAGTTTAGGAAGTTGAACGATCTGAGGCGAACTTCCTCCCTGATGAGAGATGACAATCAAGTAACGAATTTTTAGAAAATTCACGCATGATCAGTTTCGTAGGAGACAACGAATGATTAGGGCGGTCGTGAGGCATCAACTGTTTTCTCAATTGCTGTCCCAGTGAGTATCTGTTGCGTCGTAATCAGCACACAATGTTTCATATCGTGGTGAAGCGAAAACGCAAGACTCTAACTATAGAACACAAGCGTCAGTCAGTTCCGACCCTCTATAACTCGAACTTCCGTATTATGCATCTCCATAACTCGGACCTCGCTAAGTCGAAATATTAAAAAACTAGAATTTTGTATTTTCCCCTTCGGAGTCGAGTTATGGAGGTTCCATTGTACTATAAAAGCATCTTGTTCTAATATGTAGATTCTAAAAGCTTTCCCCCATTCACTCGTTGAAACCGAAGAGAACCTCATACAAGATGGTATCCGTAGTGGCCCGAAGCCTCCAGTCTTACACTTGACCACGAATGATAACGAGTAGCCAAAAGGGCGGAACGGTCAGAAATCCACCGTTCTAAATTTCAGTTTCTAAATTTCCACGGCAAGAATTAAATCGTGTCATAGAATAAATTAAGAAGAGATACTTTCACGCAGCCTTTAAATATGCAACTGATAATGAAAGTATCAACTTATTGCACCCATCTCTTGGAATCTGCATATTACAACGAGATGCTTTCCTAGTAACATGGTGAATTACAAAATACAGACAGAAACAATGTCCCACTTATGATAATCTTTTATTAGCATGCGTCATCAATGAATAATTTATTAGGTTAGTGGAAGGTGTATCATCCGGATGGGAGAGTGAGGTTATTGTCTCTTGAGGGTGTCAGAAGGAAGGGACTAATCTTGTATCAGCATGTTTCACCAGCAGCATATATGAAGAATCTGGGTGTTAGTTGAAAACAAAATTGGAGACGCTTAGTGGAAAAGTATAAATAGAAGTGCTGACATATCGTGAACAACAAAGTAAACGGGTCAGGAACGCATCGGTGGTGAATTTCCAAGACCCTTTCGAGATTTCTATCGAAACATTTATTAAAATAAGTATGCGTAGTGTTACTGTTATTTAGTATGTATGCATTGTGCTACCATATTCACATAAAGTGTTTTAAATATGTGATGCAATTCAGAATTTCTTGGACTTGTTTCCATATGAAATCGTAAATGAATTATGTTAACACTTTTCCACTACCTTACAGGAAAGTGACTCTGTAAAGGCACGAACAACGTCTGCAGAGTTCGTTTGCCAAGCACTTTCTGCAGTCGGCAAGAATCTGATCTGTCGTCTAAAATCTGCTCTTCAGCTGACTTGTCTTAAGATTCCTCTATCTCTGTCTTATCTTTATCTTATCTTTTATCTTATTTTTATTTTATTTTTCTTATTTTTACCTTATCTTTATTTTATCTTCGTCCAATTTTTCCTTATCTTTATTTTGTCTTTGCCTTATCTTTATCTTTGCCCTTTTCCCTTTATGTTAATTTTTCTTTGTCTTGTTTTTATCTTTGTCTTATTTGTATTTATTTCCTTTTTGCCTTATTCTATTTTTCTTTGTCTTATTTTTGCCTTATATCTATTTTATCTTTGTATATGTTACTTACCTTTACCTTATCTTTATATGATCTTTTCCTTATCTTTGCCTTTTCTGTTTCTTTTCTTTATTTTATATTTATCCTATCTTTTTAATCTCTTTCTAATATCACCTTATCTTTGTCTTTTCTGATTTCTGTCTTTATTATGTCTTCGTATTATATCTCTTTATTTTAATTTTATTTTCTTTGCCATTTCTGTTCTTTGTTTTATCTACGTATTAGTCTTATGTTTGTACTGCCTTATCCTTTGCTTGTCTTATTTATTATTTTTGAAATAAGCAGAAGTCACATCTAAATCTGGCAAGTACTGAGTATATGGCGGACGTCGGTACGCTTGTGAGCCTCAAACATTGCTTTACCATGTATGACATATTCGCACACACCTCCACATAAAACTGCTTGTCCATAATACGAAGGCAAGGTTCAGTCTATCCTTTACAAATCCGCTGAAAGATTAGCAACACAAAATCGCATATATCTTTGATTGTACCTACAACGAATAATCTGCGGAATTTTAGCAAAATTTCTGTTAATGTTTTGTTGGAAGACAGCTCCTATGTTTAGTATTCTCCACTGATGCTTTGCCATTTCTATTTTTAAAAAAATGTGAATACTACTCATAAATTTTGGTATGACACAGAGGGTCCTATAAATGTTTATACAAAAGAAAAATTGAAAACTAGGAAAAATGAAAAGGGAAAAATTTCTCAAGATCTACTCCGATTATGGTCATAAGAATTAATTATATTAAAAGATTTTAAAGCCTTATGCTAAACCTATACAGCATCTGGCCACAGTGATTTAATATACGTGACATACATACTATATTGAACGTTAATTTTGAATTTACATTACATCAGGAGCATCCCAACATATTTACTTTGTTTGAGCCGATGAAGAAAGAGCAGCTGAACAATGAACATCTAATGGTGTTCTTGAAAATAGGTAACAAGGCAGCAAGGCAAAAATGCAGAAACAGTCAGATCAGAGAACTAACACTTTAGGATAGAATAAACCACGTTGTTGTTATTGCCTGTATTTGGAAAGTTAAGTATGACTGTATGACGAAAGGAAATGGAATGCATTGTTTACAAATGTAGGAATAAAATATTAATTTAGAATAGCATTACCGTTCTGTCATTTCACCTATAACGCCTAGTCCGGGTTTGTCTACTGTCAAGACAAATGAACATTATTGAGCTATGGGATTTTAAGTGAAATCCTTTGATCTCTGATCTATCCGTTTGTACTTAAACTTCTACACCTTTGCCTTGCTAGCTACTGTCAACAATAACATTAGACGTTCATTCTTGTGCCGCACTTTCTGTGGCACATCTTCATCCTACAAAATGACCTGTTGAAATAAATGCAAAGCGTAAGAATTCACAAGAAAAATCCCACAGCTCAAGAATTCCCCTTTGTCTTGACAGTAGTTAAACAGAAGTTCTTGTTTCGTCTTCAATTTTGGTAACGTAGGAATTCTGATAAGTATTACAGAGAGCTCAGTAGGGGAACATGAAGACACCGAGTATCTATAGCCCAGCCTCGACAAGTTTCTAAATCAAAAACTCATTGATAATTTAAGGGAATGCAATCCTAAACTCAGCAGAGAGAAAGATAAAAATATAAAACTCATTTAATTAATGAGAGCAAATGTAATTGTAATAATTGCATAAATGGTATTTGTGCAATAAAATAATAAATAAATTGCAAAGGAAAGAGTTTAAAAATGTACATTTACTTTTACAAGTAGGTACGAGCATTTCCTCATTAGGATGTTTACTGGACTGAAGCTGGTTTCCTGTTGTTGGCGTTAAATAAATTACTTAATGCAAATTAAATACTTTTTCCCTTTTTGTTTGTCCAATGATATATAATGTGCAAGTTTTCGGACTCTTTTGTTCAATTTACCTCCTTCAGCTTTGAAGCTGTTTCTTTACTTACTGGAAATAAATAGACAAATCTAACACTTTAATGGCTACGCATTTTCTCGTCCAGAAGATGGATTATCTTATCTTCATTTTCTTTACTTTCTTTCTTAAATTCCTGGCATAAATTTGTAAACCTTAGTCGTTTTGGGAATTTGATGGTGATGCACGTTAAACATTTGGTTTTAATGGTTTTTAGCCTTTTAATGACTGTCAAATCAGACTACACATTTTGTCTTTACAAGCTAGTTATAGTGGTAGTGGTGTTTTAAATCACACTGAAATAAGATGCGACATGATATTACTGACGTAAGTATGTTTAAAGAGAACATTTGTCCTCTTCTTTTTTGAATGGCTACCGACCCTGAGGATTGGGATGTATACAAAAACAGGTTTTAGGGTTTTCTTTCAAAGAAATAGACAGAGTTACGATAAAATAATTTTCAAAATCTGATTTTATTTTTTATAGCTGAGGTTTTTAAACTCTGAGACTACGTGGAATCATACCAAAACATGAAAAAAATAGTTTCCTTTGAATGGATATCATAAAATTTACTAAAATACTTTTCTTACACATAGCTTTGATTATAATTCGCTAAACCAACACGTTTCTAAACATTATTTGTTGTTATATTACATCATTTCTGACTATGTATTGCTGGCATTTTGAATTTGAATTTATTGATAGCCTTTAAGCTCAGACCGATGTATTTGCTGAGGTGTTCATAAACATTGACAACGGCGAGACGCGTTGGCTTCTTTATTGGGAAGGTCTTAGGTTCGACCATCACAACTGATTGTTTGCCGGGTTTTTCTTTGTTACAACAAGTCAATGCCGAAACGGTATTTTTGAACCAACTTTCTCCCGATATCTTTTCATACCTAAAGTTAAAGATGCATAAAGACCCTAGCTGTAATTCCATTGTTTCTCAGGAGACACTTCCTCATATTAAAGGAAATTAAAATTGATCTCTTCCTGGACTCCCGATTCGAATTCCAGAGAAAATACCTTCAGTAGATCTTTGAATGTTTGTTTTAACATGAGAATCGGAAAGATTTCACTTAGTTAGTCTGAGGAGGGATCTATATATATATATTAATTTTTGGGACTATTCGAATAAATAAGAAAAATGATATTACAATATATTCTAATCGTAAGGTTTAATCAAGATTGCTTCAGACTTTTGTTTTCAGAATTAGAAGGTAGGTATATTCCTAAGTGAAGTGTTCAATTGTACAATTTCCAAGCAGGGAAGAATTTCTCAGACACGAAGAATAGCCTATTGTACGCCCGTTCATATTCCAAGCTGGAAGTAATTTGTGAAAACAGAGCTAGGGAAGATATTTGCACAAGGGGGAAATTCCCCATATTCCCCGTTCAAAATCGAACACTCCTTTAAAGATCCTACTTCCTTCGAATTCCGAAGCAGGACTAAAGCCTCTAATTTTAATTGCCAGTTTAGATCACATTCCACTTTCCAAAAGTACTGTACAGCACTGACGGAGCAGATTGATGGAATAGGATGGGATTAAAATTGGCGACGTAGTAAGCCCTCATTTGGACTCCCCTTTATTCAAGTATAGTTTCTTTCTCTTCACTCCCAACTATCTTGAAACCAAAGTTTTGAAAATATCAACTCCAGAAGTACTACTGCAAAAGTGTATTATAATTTATTATTGTAATAATTTATTACCTACATTTACCATAAAATAGTTTACAATCTATTTTATTCACAAGTTTTGCTCCTTTCCTTTTATCGTGTACGTGGAGCAAAAATGAGAGAGAAATTGACCAGCGCAAGAGAAATAACACATCCACCAAAATCAGACAATGCTCTACACTATTGTTTCACGTGTGTGCATCAAAGTCACAAAACTGCCACCAAATTTCTGCTGCGGGCTGGGAACGCTAGTTCTAGACAATTTTCTAATCTAATGAAGCAAACTTTTCTCTTCTTCAAATAAAGGTATCTTGAGAGGCAAATAGGGACAAAATCATATTACTTATTCCATACCTGAGAGTAATTCAAGTTATTCCCTTATTGCTTTGTAAAAGAAAAAAAGAAGAAGAATGTGGTAACTGAGCAACACTGCAACCTTGTCACCAGCCGCTCTTGGTGAAAATGAAATGCTTTTAAGCTATTCAGCTTCATCTAGTTCCAGTCCTATATAGGGTGTTCCGAAACAAGAAAAAAGTTCCTTTTTTGCTCAAATAGATGAATTGGGTAAAACTTTGATTGTGATTTGCTATGTCCTTCGTACTTATTTGTCGAGATGAACGATGTTGCACTGCACTGTATTGGGGTGTCTGTAACTCCAAAACTAACATTTCCAAAGGAACCTTTTTCATATTTTGTTGTGAGGAATTCACTCTTAAATTTCTCATCAGCATTTCTGAAATATCCTAATATAACTTACATTATAGATTGGTGGAGCGTTATAAGTCTGAGTGATGCTATCATGGACAGGCACTTTTTCGGGCAAAGATGATGAAGGTAGCAAGCAGCCTGGACCTTAGACTAGGAAGTCACTTGCTCACAAGCAAACATACTGATGGGGGAGAAAATCTTATGATTTTTTTCTTCCGTCGTTTAGAATGTCAAAGTATGTGCGCATACAAATTTTTGAAGAAAATGAAACCCAAATGCACAGAAATCCATATCGATAGGACACTGGAACCAGGAACAATTTGTCTGAGTTTGGGTCTCATTTCGTTTGTTATTTCAAAACGAAATGGTGTTTTCAGATCATTGGTCATTACTTCAGACTAGTGTCACATAACCTTTAATCTCACAACAATACACTCACGGCAAAACTGACATCAGAAACGTATTTCTCGTAAAATTCTAGCCCAGAATGACATGTTACACGACCCCCTTCCCATTCAAGAAAATTAATCTAGATTCAATATGGCGGACTTCACGATGGCGACCATGATAAACAAACCTTCCAACAGATGGCACCTTCCACCCATTATCAATTACTGTGCATTTGCTTTCCATTTCTTTCAGAAACTCAAGAATATAAGGGTATTTCCACACTTCTCTATCACTCTCCAGATACAAGAATCTGACTTTTATATCATCGATGTCTCCCAAAGCAATTGCGCTCGAGTTGCAAAAATTTGCATGCGGACATTCTTCGATATTCTAAACATGACCTTAGAAAAAAAATCACAAGTTGTTTTCTGCCCCATCAGTATGTTTGCTTGTAACTGAAACTGAGATGAACCATTGAACAAAGTTAGTTGAAACCTGCATACCTCGCTAGTGCTAATCGAAGCGTTGACCGTAACCACAAAATGTGCGAGGTCTGGGTTTCTCTAAGGTCGCTGTGACGTATCAAATTCATCTGTCGTGGAGAATAAACGCAAATAGCAGATCCCAATATCTTATTGGTTGCTGGTATCTCTGCTTATCACTGCTGAAGATACTCAGAATAAACAGCAAGTTGTGGTCACTCGCATTTTCGACAATATGACATCAAATTAGCATGTGTGGGTATACAAAAGTAAGGGAATAGTTATGCATCGCGAACAGAGAAAGCAAGGGGTCAAAACAACTGAAATTCGAAGTGAAACGATTAAATAATCCGAGCAAAAAAAGCAGATTACCAACTCGAACTCTCAAGTAGGTTCGAAATCCTAGCCGACTAGAGTAATAATAATAATGATATTAATAATGAAATTGATGTAAGAAAGATGTGGGAGGCAATTCGTGAAACAATTAAGAGCGCAGCGAAAGAACGTGTAGGTGAGAAG
>JAGDQP010062591.1:0-11856 GCA_022664845.1 Lepisma saccharinum
GTGATTTTATCCGATGTTATGAGTACAGTTAGTGGATGATCATCACGGGTATGGTTGTGATTTCGTTTTAGACGAGGGGAGGCTATATTAATTCTATCGGCTGAATTTTGTCGGAAAGGATTGAAAGGGTTGTTGGGAGTGAAAGTTTGTTGCAAATGATTATAGAAGGCTTCGGCTTTGTCCTTATCGGTGTTTAATGCTTGCTCGTGATGCAGTAAGGGGTAATGTGGTTTGGAGTATTTTCCGGTGAGAACATTAAAGCGTTTCCGGTTTTGCGTAGGGTGTGCCCTTTTTGCCAGCGTTTTACCCATTGCCGTAATTTATATGTTTTTAGGTAGTTACGAACCGTTCTCTGTTTCTGCCGATGTAATTTGATAGAGTCTGGATTCCGTTTTTGTTGATAATATCGCTAGAGTTCTCTGGATCGTTTGATGAGCGTAAGGTATTGTGGAGGTAGATTGAGTCGAAAACTGTTCATTTGGCTGGAAGGAATATATTTCTTTGAAGCTTCTTAGTAATAGTTACAGTATCGATGACATGATGGAGTTCGCTTTCGGTTTCTGGTGGGGTGAGTGTTTCTATTCGTGATTGGTCCCAGTCGGCGTGGTCAAAGTCTAAGACTGTTCCGGGTTGTAAATTATCTTCGTTGTTGTTACTGTTTTATGATTATAATGTGAGCTTAAGCGGTGCATAATCGCTGCCTATGTAGGCTAGAACTTCTATGGTACATCTTTGACTAATATTCATTGATGTAATAACTACGTCAGTAGTTGTGTTGGAACGTGGTCGTTTTGGTTTCGGAAGTTGATGGATGATGCATGTGGTTGGAGATTTATGAAGTCGTAGAAGTGTGATTTTTCGTTTGTTCGCTCTACTGTGTATATTGATATATGCAATGATTATATAGCTTTTATGGTTGTCAAAGATGTAGATAAAGAATGAATTGGGGTAGGCTAGAGAGGTCTAATATAGATGGTCGCAATTGTAATATATAACTGTTGATAATATATGGTACTAATGAGGAGTTCTGGTAAGTGAAAATTATCGTGATAGAGTTGTCGATAGGCAATTTTTGGAGAGAAGCCAATTGCTGTTCCTCCGTTTGCACGTTGTGCTATATGTGTATTATCATGGCGGAGCATGTGGTACCGAGATATTTTACAGCAGATGGTTTGAGGTGTGTTTCATTTAGTATGAATGTGTTGACCTTTTCTTCTAGTAGTAGAGTTTCGAATAAAGGTTTGTGTATTTGTGGAGATCGAATATTGAGAAATAGAAATATCAGAGCCATAAACACAACTATCATTTGCTGTTTGGTTCTATATGGCTTAGATTACTGTTGACTGCGATTGCATGAAAATGTGCATATGGACCTGGGTACGTGGGATTGAATAAAATATGTACAGTTGTTTTTGCCGAGTACTGGATTTGATGTAGAACATGATGACGTTGAAACGGATGGATGTTTTGGAGGACAACTCTCACGAAGGCCAAAAGTTTATCGACGGCAATAGGTTGGTATACAGAAGTGATAGGTGGGATTTCTTGAGTAGGTGCTTTGGTAGTGCGGTAGCATACTATCAGTTCTGGTTTATCTGATTCAGGAGCTGGTTTGGCTTTACACTTATAACTGAAAGCTGAGTGGTTTTCATTGCAGGTGGTGCTTTTAGGAGGTTATTGTATTTTTGGGTAGCATTTCGTGGATGTTCACCGGAGCAGTAACCGCATTTGGTAATAATAAATCATAAAATGAATTTTATGGGCGGTAAGAGCACTATGGCAACCGCATTTGGTGTTAGTACATTTGACTGTTGTGTGTGCGTTTTACATTTGGCATCTTGGGCATCTGATAGGAATCGGAGGTAGAGCATGCGATGGTTCTACCCTATACCGCCTTTTGTAGATATATCTTCCGCGGGTGAGAAGTTCATCAATGGTGTCTTGGTTGTTAGTTAAGACCCGTATCATGTATGTTGGACCGCCTGTTTTCCTTTTTATCCGTATACATTTGGGGATTTCGTGTCCCTCTTGTTTCAGTTCTTTCTGCTTCTTCATCTGAAATTGTGGGTTCTACTCCTCGGATTAAACCAGATAATGTTTGTTGTTTGCGTGGTGGTGGTGCTTGCCGGTTGTTTTTGTGTGCTAGGCATGTCAAGTTAGCTGTCTTTCCAAAAATCTCGAAACTGTGTTTGTTTCTGATGGTGTTGACAAAGATTTGGTTTGTTGAGTGCAATATGATGCCGTTCCGGGTCGGAATGATTCGGTTGATTCTGTCTCGATGAATATATTTCGTCAGTTGTTTGCAACAGAAACTTTACATTTTGGTACTTTGGATCGTAGTTTGTTAGCATGAATGAATAGACTGAAATTTCCCCTGTGTTTGCATTTGCGAGGTGTCGAAAGTCTTGTTGGTTTTTGGTGTCCGTTTGTCTCTCGGAGTCTGATTCTGAATCGCTGATAGTATGAGTCCTTTTTGCAGGAGGTGATTGAGAGATTGTGCGTTCCAAGTACCTATTCGCCGGTGATCTAGAGCGTGAACGTGAATATGTCGACTGACTTTCCATGTTGCGTTGATGTTTTGGAACAGCTCCTAATGATGAATAGATAGATGGTCCGGGCACAACTGTTCGAAGTCCTGAATTTTGTCCAGTGATCTATCCCTGTTACATGGCCGAACCTGATCGTTGTATGTAATCAAAATCCGTCCGGAGGGGCTCAAAGCGCGAGAAACCACTGTGGTGTTCGTACATTAAACGAGTAGTGATGCAAAATGAGAATGATCAATCACAGTGCAATGGCTACTGTATCTCAGGCTAACTCGACCCCCCAACACTGAGGAATGATGTCAATCCTATTTCGGTAGTAAATTTACTGTATTCGCCTGTGCGTATTCAACACTTCTCCTCGCTAGTAAGCTAACCATCCAAAAATAGATTAGGTAAAGTTATGTTTGACTAATCCTTAGCTTCGCTTATATCATAGTAAATACAATAAAATACATCGTGTTTGTAATATTTAGTGTATAAATATTGAATTAATCTAATGCTTAATTGATTCATGCTTGATGGACTCAATAATATATATATTAAGAACATTTATACATAAGAAGGATGAATAAAACATTTTTTTATCATTTAAATTAATGGTATTTATAATACATAAACTTCACTGCCGTCTAGAGACCACATGGTAGCACTGTATTGCCATAGTAAGTTCCTTGAAAGTGGGGTGTATTACTCTAGAAAGTCCACTACAACGTGAAGTTAACTTCAGCGTAGTAGGATCTCGCTTAGAAAATATAGAAGAATCATAATTGTAGAACTAATTTACAAAACGTAAAGTTACAATGAATTCATTTGCGTTCATTTAAAAAAAATAATCCTTTCTCGGGTAAGAAGGAGATTCTTTATTTTACGGAAACATCTAGTGACTTTTCGTTACCGAAAATGATAGTACAAGTATTTCTTTCCAGCTAGTAATTGCTGTTAGATACAGCAATTGACACTAGATAACACTACCGCCAAAAAGATAAAATTATTGAAGAACTCTTTACCTAGATAGAGGCTTCTCGTTTACAAGGGAAAATATTGTAGAGTACAAAATTATCGTATGTCAATGATCATGAGAGCCTTTTCTAATGATTTCAGTTAAATGACGACTTGAAGTAAAGCATTTGGTTTTAGCTTTTAAAAAACCTGAAAGCAGCACCTTCTTATTCGTTGAAATTTAAAATCGGAAGCAGCAGTGAACTCTTGTTTCACTATTTATTAATTAAAATAGTTCCTTTTATATATTTAATGTTTTTTCCTTTCTGGAAACATAAATTTACTAACATGTCTATTTCCTGGCATTTCATGGTGTAGTTTTATTACGTGTTGTAAGAATTGAAACAAGTGACGTTTTCTAAATGTCTGGGCTGGGTGTCAAGAAACTACTCAAGCGTAAAATCTGGCTTAAGTCATACCATCGAGCTCTATATAATACTGGAGTGACTACTTAGTGTTAAAGATGGACGCCAGAGCAAACGTTTAAACTTGTTTGTCCACTTCCAGACTAATCGAATGTGGACCAAATTTTTAGTTCTAACTCAGTTTTATACTCTTCTTATCGCTGCGCGGCGTGTTTATTGATTTACGTTGTCACTCCAGTATTATGTAGAGTTCGATGGTCTGCTTAAGACAGATTTTACACTTAAGTATTTTTCTTGCAACTCAGCCCTATTTTTCAAACCTCCTTGCGTTGGTTGCTTTGCTTAAGAATTGGGTGATTAGCCAATTGAAACACCTAGCATTTCGTCGTGTAGTTTTATTACGTGTTGTAAAGCAAGCAACGTAGTCTCCTAGTGATGTGTATTTTTGAAAAGTATAAATTAATGTTTCCTGAACTAATTTAGAAAATGTGAGGATACAATCAATTCATTTGTGTTCATTTTTATAATTTAATTCTATTTCTTGTAACAAGGATATTGTTTACTGTACGGAAACATCTATTTGTTTCTTGCAGAAAATGGAAGTAAAAAGAGAAAAACTAAGTCAAATTCGCTAGTATGAGTGCAAGTTAGTTTTAGATATAATTCTTACCATCACAATTTACAAAATATGACGGTCTAACTAATTTATTTGTATTTTTTTCCTTTTTCGTATAACAATCAGATTCTTTACTATATGAAAACATCTACCTATTTCTTACAGAAAAAAAAATGGCAGTAAAAACACGAAAAAATAATTCTTATTTCTTTAATGGAATATTTTCTGATAAATTGTACTTAGAAAGCAGAATGCAAGGCAAGATTTCATGAAAATAAACCCTTAGACTAGCTTTTTGAGTTTCTTTCTTTGTTTAGTGTATTATGGAGTATTCTAAGGGTGTGTGTATCACTTTAAAGTGTAAATGAACGATGGCAGAACTAATTTAGAAAATGTGAGGTAGAAAAAATTCATTTGTGTTCCTTTTTAGAATTTTTTTCTCTTTCATGTGAGAAGGGGAATCTTTATCAAGTACAATGAAACATGTATTTGAATTGCTTACTCACGTTAATCGCAATGAACCAAGTAACCCAAGCTACGTAATAAAACACGTGTTCCAACTCTTTACTCACTCTAATCCGAAGCAAGAGAAGCTTCCGAGGAAAGGAGTCCATAGGTTTTTGATGTTTTACTCTTAAGATGTCACCAATCGCCGGCCTGAGCTAAAGTACCCTAAACACATAAATAAAATAGAGAAGAGCATATTTTAAATAATTTAATTCTTTTTGTTGTAACAAGTAGATTATTTTCTCTACAATTGACACTAGATAGTTCCATCGGTAAAAAGATGAAACTATTGAAGAATGCTTTACGTAGAAACATCTTGACTAAAAGTAAGAATAACGTAGAGTAAAACATTATTATATCTATGAAATCCACTCTTTGATTCTACGTATTTTGAGAGTCTTTTCTAATGATTTCAGTTAAATGACAACTTCTTGAAGGAAAGCATATGGATTTAGCTTTCATGAAACTTGAATGCATTAGGTTCTTATTTGTTTAAATCGTAAGTCGCAATTAGCAATGGACTCTTCTATAAGATGAATTCTTGTACATTATCTATTAAAGTAGTTGCTTCATCTATTTATTGGTTTCAATGTTTTGGTAACAGTATTTCACTACTATGTTTGTAATTGCAATTTGTTATACATATCTTCGTTCACTAATAGCGTTTTTCCTTGTGCTGGGGAAGTTATGGATATTTTGAAGGGTGTAGAAATAAGTAGGTACTTCTGGCAGATAATTCTTGTATTTGCTCGAGAGAGATTTTACTGTTGAGGAAATGCAACAAGTAGAATACTACGTTCGTTATACAAGTATAAGAACATAAAATTTGAAGTATGTACAAACTATTTCTCGAAAGGAAAGTTTTACATTTTGTTAAGTAGCGTTACTATTTAAAGAGAACATGTTGAAGAAACTAGCTTACTTCGTATTTTGAAGATTGTTTCCCTACATTCTATTTTCCTTTATTCCTTTGATATGTATTCGAGTCTATGTCTATTATTACCAAAGAATAGTTTAAAACGTTCAGAAATAATGAAGAAAATGAATTTCAAGAAAATTACTTTCAAGGTTACGATCCTACATTCCGTGAACTTCATTATGTATTTCCGAAGAAGCTCCTATATTGCATTGGATATCGTATATTTAATACTCCGTTTGGATAAGTAACTTTCATCTAATTTCGTTTGTGCGAGAAATGAAGTAAGTGTAACTTTGCGACACTTTAACACAAGTACATACTTTTCCATATTTATAAAACTTTTTACCTATCCAGTGTTGTTAGATATTAGAATTCTCAGTAGATAATCGGGACGGGCGTAAGCCATAGTGCTGTTACCGCCCAAAAAATTCATATTATCTTTATCTTATCTTATCTCAGTAGATAAAGTCAAACTTATTACAAACTTATTTTAAAAAAAACATTGCTGGACCAACATCTAAATTCTAACAAGTTTGAGGTCGTAAGGTGTAAACTTGTATCAAACTTGGTAGTTGACAGATGTCAAGCATCTACAAACTTAGAAAGTCAAACTGATTACAAAACTTCTATAAAAAAAATATTGCTAGACTAACATCCAACTTGGAACAAGTTTGAGATTGCAAGGTGTAACCTTGAAGGAAACTAGTTAGTTAACAGATGTCTAACTTGTTACAAACTTGGACAGTCAAACTTACTATAAACCTTCTTTTAAAAAACTTTGCTATACAAACATCGAACTTCAGTTAAAATCACTTTGGAAGAACTGTATTTCACAATCCTTTACATAAATGTGTACTCAAATTGATTTCAAAACGTATATAGCGTTATGAGGAGAGATACTAGTGGGGTCATTTCGTCTGATGAATTTCACATATTGTCTTACACACTAAGTTGATAGTATGTTGAGAAAGTGGTAGGGAGTGTATGCAGGTTAGGTAAAGCTTATGTATTTATAAGTGATGATTATACTTGAATGATTATACGTGAAATACATCACATTTAAAACTCACTTCATGTGCTCGCCCTCAATATGGCAGCAGTGGACAACCCTGATAATGACTGCTCCCGAAGTTTATACCTGGGACGAAGGGTCCTGAAAATATCCAGGAACACCCGGTCCACAGCATACAAATTCCGAAGACGACCCAGAATTTGGACTCGAAACAATATGGACTGTGCAATTCCCTACCAGCACTGGTGTAGGTTCCTGTACTGGATACATGACTGAACAACACCCGCATCTATGATGACAATCAGAATAAGCACTCTTCCCCCTTTTGTTGTCATAAAATCTTTGGTTAGTATTATTATACGGATTACTAGTGTTATTCTTTGTGTTACTAGTGTTGTTCGTGTAGTTGTTGTTTGTGTTAGTCATATTTCATCTATTCACGTTATTGCCATTATGAGAACGAGTGAACGTGTTCGCGTTTTGTGTGTTATTGTCACAATGTGAATTGTTGTTATTACTATTGTACTTATTCCGAATCTTGAATAATAAGGAGTAGTACCATTATCCCTATTCCATCTTCTAACCCTATTCTGGTTCCTATTCCCATTCCGATTTCCATTACCTGTACAGCTATGGACATAAAGATTGTCGCATATCTTTAGAGAGTATTTCACAAATTCCCTGTGATTTTCCTTGCAGAGGAAAATTTCGCGCAGCAGAGGGTAGTTCCCTGACTTTCAAAAATATAAATATAATCCAACATGGAAACCCATCACAGAACAATTGTGATATACATTGCAATTATGCTCACAAATAAATATTGAATTACAAATAAAAGAAAAAAATTAAAATAATAATAATAATAAACACTGAACGAGGTATCACTTCATGGTTTATATTGAAATCTAGTAAAACAAATGTCGTTTGTCGGTTAATAGGATGGATCAGTGGTTATCGTGGTCGACTCACAATGAAGTTTAATTTTATCACGGGTTCAAATCCTGGTCGTCGATCACATTTTGTAATTGTAAATTAATATTGATAATCTTCACTTTTATCATTTCTTAAGTTTGATATCTAATTCCACTATGATACATTTATATTTTACTGTTAAGTTTACAGTTATTTCAAGAAGCTTTCTATCATTCTTAGTTAGGAAACATAATCTGAAAACTTATGGGTTTCTTTTAGAACATAAGAATGTTATGTGTGTCCAAAATGTTCATCAATAAAACAATTTAGTAATTGCTGATTTTATTTGAACACTAGCTTTAATTGCCCCTCCTCTCTCGACAAAATAATAATTAATGAGATCAGAAGTTTTCAGAATAATTACTTCTTGAATTTAGGTCATATTAGATTGGTTACCTAGCAGTGACTGTTGGGGCGTTCTACTTGGGTTACCAGCACTTTGATTAAATACTGCTGGTAGCGATAATACAGAGTAATCCATATAAACCTTCAAATTTGAAATACTTATTTATTACTTCCTTGTGGAAGTGACAGTGAATTTGAGATTGCATTGTATTGTCGAATTGGCTCCAGCAGAATTCGTTTAGGGGCTATCGTTTAGGTGTGGGATGTTGATTCTGAGTGTGTGTGTGTGTGTGTATGTGTTACATCTGTACAATGAGAAATCGAGGCTGTGTAGGTAATTATGAAGCTTTTATTATTTCTGTCTACCTTTCCTATGAGTTAAATTAACATGACGTCAATAAAACCTAGATCAGCTTCTTCCTATAGTAAGATGGTGAAGGTGATAGGGTAGCAAGGAATCCTTGAAATACTTTGCTCAGACAATCTTTTCCTGAATGCAAGGAGATTTTCATCATGCGCCAGAGATTGATTTGTTCTAGTTTTACTCCATAAAACTTTGATAAATTTTATTTTACATGTATCATTCTAGTGACTATTTGAGGTCACCTCTGTCACTAATCGACCATTACGTTCTAGTTAAAAGGCATCCATGACTCTGCTGGGACTCAAACCCTGGACCTTCGAGAGTTGTGGTCCATAAAAAGTAGTTCTCACATCTCCACCATAAAGACTGTTTCCATTCAACATCATTTCATAAAGAGTGTTCTTCGAAGAGGAACTGAACTTGTTGCTCCTTCTGCTCGGAGCGAAGGAATCCTACGAAACAAATCTGATGCCCATTAATGTAGGAAAAATTAAAACAAGGTCATTAATAACTACCTCAAGAGATATGAAGTTTCAACTTTTATAGTTGTCAGTTTCGGTAGCAAATGTTTAAATAATAAATAACTCTTGATGCAAAAGCATAAGCCTTCTACAGACTCGGTCTGAGTTTGAGATCATTATTTAAAATTAAAATAGTTGTTATTTCAGTCAATAGCTATATTAAAACCTGATTCTGCAAGAGTAATGAAATATATTTCAATAAAAAAAACTAAGGTTGAGCGGTGACGTTGTCGTCTCATACGCCTTGTTTCGATGCTCATAAACAAACACCCATTGTGTGCATTTTCCCCATATCTCTCATCATACGCCAGCTTCTATTTCAATCTGAATCAATTAAGAAGTCTTTCGTTAAGAAGTCATCTCTTTTGTATAGGAGCGGTAAATTGCTTGTCTTCAGAAAGAACTATCTATGCTCGCCTTCAGCATGGCGACCCTGAAAATTAGACGATGTATTCATTCCTTTGTGACTTTTCCCTTAAAACGCAAAGCTATCTCTATGTGATACACACTTGCCCTGAATGTCAGATATTAGAAGAAAAGTTTCCAACGTCTTGGACAAGATTTGATCCCGGACCGGTCGGTATTTTCCCTTGAGAAATGAAATCAATTACTTTAAAAACTTTTCGTTAATAGCTCATACCTAACATATGAAGCTCAGATAGAATTCATTTAAGAAGCTTTTCGTTAATAAGTTGTAAATAACTAGTATGTAAATTGATGTCATCTTGTATTTAATATTAAGTAACTTTAAAACTAAAGTTGACTCGAACAAGAATGTACGGACAATATTGTCATATGTGATAAGCACATATGTTCAATCTATGATGGGGCAGTTTCTTATGTGACCGAGTTTAGAATAAAATGTTCTGATAGGGATTTGAATCCGACGTACTACAAAGTACACATCTTTTCCCTCATGACTAGCTATTGTCTAAATCTAGTATGTGATAAACGTAACCTATGGTCCCGTGCTCGACCAGCTTTCCCAAATGTCACAGTGCTCTGCTTGAAATATTAATCTAATACAGTACCTAGTACGCATCTTCTCCCTGTTGGGTGGCTATTCCTTGAAGTCTCGTATGTTCAAGCTATGGTGCGGTGCTCGACCGGATTTACCAAGAACAGTGTTATAATCCGATGCTCTACCGACTACTCCTCTTTGCCTTATTAAGTACATTATAGACTAATAGAAGTAGGAATACCACGAGAAAAGTTCCCCTATGATCCATATTTGAATTGGAATGCATATATGTACGTCAAAGCATCATTCGAGACTAATCGCAGTTCTTGTCACAGTCTTCACTAAAATGCGATGCTACGTGACCACACATCCGAAGAAAATCACAGGACCAGATGTCCTGTAGAAACGGTCGCCACAAATGTAATGTCCGGATTTTCTCCTCAGAGGCAGGTAGACACAAAGGGCCAGTGGCACCCTGTTGCCGAAAGGGGGCTTACCCAAAATTTCATATAACGTGGCAAAACCTACCTGGGAGACAAGCCTACATTACACCACAGGAGAGGGCACAAAAAAGGAGAACCGCAATCGTGCCTGAAGACAAAGCGGGTTCCTACCCATCGGTGCCTTGCTTCAGCCTAGGACAATCGAAGACAAAACACATATTACTCTAAACCCACGAAGTAAAGCATGGAAGAAGCCCGAAGAGAAGTGCCAAAACGCAGAAAAATGGGCAAAAAAGCAGAAGGCTACAACACGAAAAAAACAAAACAAAAAAGAAGTGGGGAGACGCAGGCTAGAACATTCCGCAGGAAAGCCGAACACAAAACGCTATTTTAGTGACCTAACGCAACTAGGCCACTAAAATCTAAAAGGCTCAACGCAGCCGGGCACTAGTTAACATTAATCACGAGATTTTGATAAGCCCAAACTGTTTTGACTATTACCTAATGTTTGCTGAAGCATCGAATCGAAATATCAAAGCTTAACTTCATCTGAAGTACTTCCTCATATACACATGAAATAACACTTCGCGGACTGAAATAGCGACAAGCTGAGAACCTTTACAACAATGATGGTAAATTACTTACTTCTTAATAAAACCCTTAACACAAGGAAAATCTGGTAAGATATTATTTATTCTTGCTTAAAAATAACAAACGCAATACAAAAGATTGGTTGCTGAATTTCGTGAAAAAAGGTTTCTGAAGAGAATCTTTAGCACATCAAAACGATTTTTTTAGCATGCTGTTTATTTCACATATCACATGGTAAATTAATTGGTTACAGAAACGTTCTGCGTATGAGCAGAGACAAGATTTTACACACATATTTTTCAAAAGATTAGGTTACTTTCAATTCCCAAATATGGTAGACATTCTACACTTTAGCCCGGTTAAACCAAATTTCTACAATCACCGAAGCATAGCATTTCTTTCTACGAAAAAGATGAATTTCGAACATAACAACTGGGCAGAAATTTAACTTTGATATATCAAACTCGTTGTCAAATATTTCGTATGTGTTTTCCATTTTTGAACTTAACACAACCTAACCTCCAATTTCATCATAAAGTCAATATATACTATAGTCGGGTTAGGTATAAATTTACAGAGCGAATTTCTATGGAGCTTACTGGCTAACGGTTTGCGAAAGCAAGGAAGGAGTTTTGAACTTCGAAATAAAACATTGCGAATCGGTTAATTTACGGTTAACAAAACGGACATACTGT
>JAGDQP010062593.1:0-11855 GCA_022664845.1 Lepisma saccharinum
TGTGGAGCACTACCTCCACATCCCCATGCGCCGTTCACGGCGCGTGCATATTGCACAGGGGATAGCTTTACCTTTATATGTATATGTATGTATAATGTATATGTATATTACCTGCACCTAGGCTTGACTTCCCCATTAGTTTTCTTGCAGCTATTTAATACAGCGTCTTCTGTAATAAACGGTATACCAATTGAATTGATATTTGGGTTATCTGTTCGTTTTCTTTTATATTCCCCACCATGGTGAGATTAATTAGCTAGCTTCAAAGTACTCCCTAGAAGATTCACTGAATACTTCACAAATTCCCTAATTGATTGTCATTAACCTTAATTGTTGTTGCACCTTTTTTACTTATTACGTCTGTTAAAATGAAACCAAAATAAGTTTGGATTGGCTGTCAAACTATTTTCCAAAGCTGACAGATAACACAGGGCTGCGAAATATTATTTTTGTACAACGCTTTTGATTCTGATGGGTGATTATTATGTATTTTGGTCTCCTGATTACGAATCTGAAGTCAGATTTTTCCTATCACCCAAGGTTTTTATATAATCGTAATTTAAGTACTTACTAAACTTATAATTTTATTCAATGTAAACATGTAGGACATAATGTTCGTACAATGTTAGAAATAAATCAATACGGCAAACAGGTTACTTTGATTAACAAAATACGTAAAGGCTGATTTTTGTTACATAAAAAGTCCAAAACAGACATTTAAATTTCTCAAACTCTCTTTATCTTGCTGCGGAAATGTGATATTCGTGATTTTCGTTTGTGTCCTGACTTCTCATTGTCTCTCTTGAGACACCAGCAATAGTCGGCCATCATAACTCTATCCCACCTGCCCTGATAACGTTTTTCAATCTCCTTCATGTCCTGATGGAATCTCTCCCTATGTTCTTCACTAAAATCGCCTAAATTTTCAGGAAAAAAGTCGATATGGCTATGAAGGAAATGAAGTTTAACGCTCATGTTACAGCCTAGTTGTTTCATAGCCATCAACATATTTTCCACGATGTTCCTGTAATCAGGTTGTTTTCTGTTCCCCAGAAATCCCGCAATCACATTTCGAAATCCAGTCCAAGCCAGCCTTTCTTCATTGGTCATCAAATTTTCAAATGTTTCATCTTTCATTAGCTTCCTTATCTGGGGTCCAACGAAGATTCCTTCTTTGATTTTAGCCTCGGATAGAAAAGAGAATTTTGAACTGATATACTTAAAACATTCACCTTCTTTATTCAACGCTTGTTTCATGATCCCGAGCTTTATATGGAGTGGCGGCAAAATAATATTTTCTCTTCTAATCAAACATTTTTTTGTTACATTGTTGTGTCCTGGCTCCATTGTTGTTCTTACAGGCCATTCTTTCCTATCCCAGTGTAAATCACGTGCAGGGCTATCCCATAGGCAAAGGAAACAAGGAAATTTTGTAAAGCCTGACTGCAATCCAAGCAACATTCCTATAATTTTGAGATCTCCACACACTACCCATTGGTGCTGTGAATATTTTATTGCCGCTAACAGAATATCAAGGTTTTCGTAGTTTTCTTTCAAATGTACAGAATATGCTACTGGTATTGAGGCATATTTATTTCCATTGTTTAACAGTACAGCTTTCAGATTTCTTTTTGTTGCATCAATAAATAACCTCCATTCCTTTGCGTTGTATTTAACTACATATTGTGATAGTAGACCTTCGATGTTATTGCAGTACACAAGAGGGCCGCCTTCGGTAAAGTACTTAAGAAATTCCTCTTCTCTTCTCCTATAAAAGTAGAATGTAGTACCAGGAACTAGCAATCGTTTCTCCTTTAAACGCGAACCCAAAATTTGTGCAGATTCTTTAGAAAGACCTAGATCTCTTACCAAGTCATTCAATTCTTCTTGGGTAAACAGATCTGGTTTCTCATCTTCTGTGGAAGCTGCAAATTCATCATCGTTGTATGTAGAGTCAGATGATGATGATGATGATGATTCAAGGGTTACTGGAGGCGTGGGTACGGGAATCTCGGGGCTGTGTGGTACAGGTCTGATAGCTGATTTCAGATTTGGGTAAACAATACTTTTCATACTTTTCTTGTTATGTCCGTCCACTTTCACCATACAAAAATAACAATCATCTACGTGGTTCACCTGCTCTCTCCATACCATTGGAACTCCAAAAGGTAACGACTTCTGCTTCCCCAGAGTAAATTTTCTTAAACCAGCAACACAGGAATGGCACACATAATGTGGTGCAAAGGTTTTGTCCTGGTCTCCTAACTTAACACCAAAGTAAGCAAAGTATGCTTTTTTCACAAACGTGGTTATGTTCTGTCTCCTGCTTTTCAATGTAAGAGACCCGCAAATATAACAAAACATATTTGGATCATTTACGCACGATCGTCTTGAGGAGCTCGCCATTTCAAAACGTTATCCACAGGAAGAAAGGTTCATTGAACAAAGGACACTTACAAATCATTGGCGGGAATACCTTTTATTTATTATAATGAGCTCAAATTTCTTCTACAAGCACTTCTAAATATGTTGTTCTTTACTCCCGTGCAAACTGTATGATGGTCACTTTTTATTACATGTTTTAAAGAACAAATATACTTATATTTGTTTTAGCTAAAATATAATTTAATTGCTGCAATTTGCATAAAAAGTCATCTTCCTTTACACATTGTTGTGAGTTTGTCATCTAGTGGCTCTTTTTTTAAATTACTATAATTTACATTCGCCAAAAATCCCGAAAAACACGAATATCTCTGCAACCGTGTATCTGAGACACCAGCAGGTATCACCGTTGGAGAGCCGGATTTTTAACGGAGAAAATGATGTATGAACAATTCATAACGGATGGATAGTACAGAAGTTATAAACACCTAACTGGAAGTCTAAAAACAGAACGGAAATCGCTTGAAGTTAAAAGGGTTAAGAATAGCAAAATTATGAAATAACAGACAAACTGTGGGTGATGAAGAAAAACGAATACCATATTTGGAAACAGCTCTAAACCAAAATTAGAAAACACCCATTGACATACAAAGCGCCAAAATGACGCAGCCTTGTGTAATTTGCATTGGTTATTATACGATTTCTTTTTGAGTTGTAATCTTAGTTCTATATATTTTTTATAATAGTAGCAGTCTCAAGTCTTCTTATATTTTATAAAAAATTTAGTTCCTTTTTATCAGATTCTTGAGTTCTATATTCATCCAAGGATCTCTGAGTACCTTATTATTATACATACACAAACTCTTTTTAAGAACGTTCTTGTCGAAACTTTCATATACAAGAGTATACAAGTGACTTATACACAAACCTTAAGATCTTCTCGCCTATAGTTTTAAAATAATGTGATATATGTTAAAAGCAGCTTGATAGAAGCAACATTTTGTATCAGTAAGTTGAGAAGGAAAAGTATTGGCGCCTGAGTCACCATTTGGAACCTACATTAAGAGTACAAAAGAATGATGATATATGTATTTTTCAGTTAAAGGGTTTGCTTTAGTATAGATTTCCCCCTTCGTTAACATTGGTTAGAAATAAAAATAAAACCTTTGTTTGATCGACACTTGAATACCAATCCTTTAATTGAGTCAAATTAACAATAGTAGTGAGCTCTAATAGTACAGCTATGGACAAAAGTTTTGACACATGTCTATAGCTGATATTTCTTTTCTAAAAAATAGATATATTACAACATCGTGTAAATTCACTGACTTGCAAGAATACGCAGAATTGCGTAACGTATTTCTGTGAAAAATATTGTCCTCATATGCACCCAAACAAGGGTGATATAAAATAAAATAATATTTTGCGTCGAAAAATTTCCAAGTTCAAAAATCAGACCAAGTTGTAAAGTTCCCTTGTTTTTTCCGCCAAGGGAATTTTCTTTGTAACCCAACGGGAAATTTTAATTCCAAGTTTTGCTAATAGATTTAACATGTATTTCTGAAGTAGGTTGCTCAGAGTAAAGTAATAGAAATGCGTCTATTAGTGAAAATTTGTTTAACATTAAGGACCATATGCAGAGTCTTTGCGCGGGCTACCCAAGAGACAGTTGAGCAGTACTTGACTATGTATTACAGTCAAGTAACTCACAGTCATTCCACGGGATAAAACAATCCCGTAACCTCACTCAGAACTTTGGCTGGTCCGTAAGTTCTGTTACTCGCAAGTTTAAAGAAATAAAACAAGGAACAGAAAGTATGTAGACGTCATTAGTTGATGTAATGGGTAAAATATACTTACGTGCAAAATACACTTCAATAAATTTAAACCTTAAAAACGTCTTTGTAATAACAGAAATAGCTATAGACTGTAGCGTGCACTGTCTCAATTTACTTTGATCTTATCAGTATTTCACATTTTACCTTGCTGGTACTGTGGCGTAATCGGTTGACACGCTTTCCTTTCAAATTTTTATACTTTTAACGTAGGTGGTTCGAATCCCAGTGGCAGGGACATTAGCTTTTTTTATTTTCATGAAACGCAATAGTAACGTAATATTAATAGTTTTGATAGCTCAATTTAAGTTTTAATTTACATTTTATATTCAGTTATAGAGAAGCCAAAAAAAAGGGGATCTTACAACACCGCTGACTCTGTTCATACACGTGTAGAAATGAAATATCAGGAACCACAAGGTGTAGAGATGTGTTTGATGTGTTGTTGCATCGGTATTGGCTAGACTAGCTCAGAGCCGCAGGTGAATTTGATGTGTGCAGTTGTTCATTGTTACCAACTTATTTTATAAAAATTCAGTTGTTCCAATTATTTTCAGTTCGATAGACCTATCTGCGCCAAAATTGGCATAAACATTACTTGATACAGTAGGAAGATTCTTGGGATTTCACTGTCCCGAAGCACCCCAGTTATCAGTGTTGCCAACCTATTTTCTATAAAATTCATTTTTCAAATTGCTTCTATTGTTAGACGTAGCAATATTAAATTTGCCACAAATAGTATTCGACATTATAGAAAAATACTGTTGGTGTTCCCTGTCACCCAAACACCCAGATGTCAGTGTTGCTGAGCCGTGTCCAAAAAATAATAATAATATGAACCACAGGGTGTAGAGACTTGGTTGCTTTATCGTTGGAGGGATTTGGCTTGACTAGCTTGACTAGGACATTTGAAATGATGGATATAAATAGTTACTACACTGTAATAACTTTCACTGCTCTATATCATTGTAATCAGACAGAATATGAAAGCTCGGACGAAATTTCTGAATAGTACCGCCTAGAACTTATAGAAAAATGTTAATCTTATATGACAGGTGAAATGGTTACAAGATGATGTTAAAGGAGCAGTACAACGCGTTACATTTCTTGAAATTCAAAATTTCTAAGTGCAGGAGCTTTCAAACCAACGTCCACCGAAATTATTTTACCGGTTTGACTGAGGATCGGGTGACCCGGGTTCAAATCCCAGCCAGGAGGCTGTAGACTTTCCCCTGATCTAGCTCTTTGAGGTGCACTCTGGCTCAAATTGAATACCACAGTGTCCTTATTGCGAAAGAAAAGATTACATTTCAGATTTTGAGAAGTGACGAAAAATGTACACCATAATACCTGAGAGTAAATTGTGTTTGAAATTAAACGTTACGCTACTGTTCTTTCCACTGTAAGTTTGCGAGCAAGGAGGACACTAAACGGAAGGGGGATGCTGAGACCCCAGAATCTACCTCAGTGGCGGCCGGTGCTTGTCTCTACTGGGTGTTGCACTCAAGCCCGCCGCCAGCCACAAAGAGTAGGGGGTCAAGAAAAATTAGGGTAGGGCTTAGGCTTACGAAAGATACATAAAATTAAATATATGTATTGGGGCAAGGGAAATTTACAGGGGCTCAGCTTACCCTCTGGCTGCGAGCCTAGACTTTCACTATGTGAGAGAGGATTGGGTAGCTAATCAGTCACAATCAGTCAACATAAAGTGTAATTATGTAACCTAGACACAAAAGAAGTGACCAAATTTTCAAATAAAGGGGCGTTAAATCAGTTAGTTACGATTTTGAGAAAACAGAAAAATGTCGTAGGTATAAAATTGAGAATAGAATTTGATAGTTTGTCACAATTTTTCTTGACTAGAAATTTGTGTCACTGTTATTGGTATTGTTAATATCAGTTTTAGAAACTTTGAAGATTCACTAAACGTTTTCTCCAAGCTATTTTGAACAATAAAGTCGAACAAGCCCACACCTTCTGACATTGATCGACATTCTTCTGCCGAGTGGATTGAAGACAGAGATTTTCTTTGTCAAGAAATGTATAAATTACACATAATTTCTCCACAGTTTGTTTTGGAAAATTGCAAAAGTAACTCGGAAATTTCTCTGGAGTAAACAGCGTGGTTGCCATAACGTGCCATGTGAATGTAAGGATTTTGCTTCTTGAGTAATCACATCGGGTACTTCCTTCGCTTCCCTTACCCATTCCATTACTTCACTCTTTCTCCTTTTTGATACCGTGTTTGTATTTTCTGTTCTTTCACTCGAATCATCAAGCTGGTATTTAATATGTCTAATATTTGTTTCAAAGCAAAATGAAAAATAGCCTTTTGTGCCAAGAGTCAATTTCTAAATTCTGAAGTTGATTAAACAAAATTTCCACAAGCAGCATTATTTTACTAAAAAAAAATGGAAAAAAAGAAAGAAAGACATAAATTAAATTGCTTAAAATTTGTGTTTTCTTGGGTTACTGAGGGCGATAGATTGTTTGAATTTTTCTCTTCCTCCATCTTCACTTTCTTATTCATGCATTGAATAATATCCTCGTTATGTTCAAAGACAGTATTTACGCTTCTGGACAGGAAGTTATAATAAGAGGGCTCCTCACTCCCCTCCCCCACATACACTTTTAACAATGGTCAAAATATTTTTAAAACTAAGAGCACTATCAAAAATGTAAGTTCATAGCGCACTAGAATATACAAATTACCATGAAATACAATGGACAACGATCTTGAAATCTTGTCGATTGATGAATGCTGAGACCTCAATTAAATAAAGACATCATGATATTTGAAAACGTATTACTCATCAATGGAAAAGATCTCGAGATCGCAGTCCATTGTATTTCATGTAAATTTGTAAGCTCTAGTGGGCTATGAACTTACATTTTTTATAGTGCTATTAGTTTTTGAAATATTTTGAAAAAATATTTAAAATGGAGGGTGGTTTAGGGACTACAAGAAAAAGTACACCACACGTCTTGGAAATTTGAGAAAAAATATTACATTACGATTTATAAAAGCAGATATCCTCATATATAGATTCACTTGGTGAGCGTAACAATGTACATACACAGCATATGAAATAGGACGATACAATACCATTGCTTTAAAATTAAAGTGGCATGGGTAGCCAACAATGACCTCTGTCTAAAAGCAATACTGAACTGACTGATGATGATGCCAAAAATTTCATGAATATATGAAGACAGGAAGATGAGAGGACACTTAACTTCGTTTGTCCACTTCCAGTCTAAACCAATATGGATCAAATTTTCAGCTCGAACTCAACTTTTTACGCTTAAAATCATTGTGTGGCCCGTTTTTTATCCATGTCTTAATTCTTGCAAAAAAGTAAATATTATTTGCAGTATTTTCTATTACATACAGAGTATGGTATACTATTATACGAATAACTCAGAATTTGAAACTTAAATAAACAATGGGTCGCAAAGCGGTAACAAGCGTATAAACTTGAGTTAGAACTGAAAGTTTGGTCTACATTGGATTAGAATGGAGGTGGGCGGACATACGAGTTTAAACATTTGCTCTGGCGCCTATCTTCCTAGGAGTCCCTCCAATATCCAGAAAGTCGCGCGTAAGATTCAGCATTTTGTGGTAACTTCGCTGTTGAAAGCAGGAAAGAACATGTATACACACACACACACATACACGCTCTCTCTCTCTCTCTCTCTCTCTCTCTTTCTTTCTTTCTTTCTTTCGTTCTTTCTTTCTTTCTTTCTTTCTCTCTGTCTCTCTCACGCACACACACACACACAGAGGGAGAGAGAGAAACTGTGAGTAAATGAAGGGAACTAGCAGACGACCTTTCTGCAGCGTGGGAGAAGATCTTGTCGCTTGCTCGCCACAAATGCCACCTAGTGGAAGCAATGCAAACTAGGAGAGGAGGAATGAGCAGAAACGTACTGCTTGCATTTGGCGTGCAACGTCTCAAGATCTGTACTAATTGTATTACAAATGTCACTCCAACATCCAGTGGACGGGAAGCCTATGTTACGAGATATGCGTTAAAGCGTGTGCGCATGGATTATACAACACCAAGATTAAACTCTGAACTTGTGAAGTATGTTTTTCTCATCATAAAGAAAACTATGGATTTTTCAACTCCGAGGGGTAGAATATTATTACATATTTTATATTTTAGAGTGATTGAATTTAGAATCAAATAACATTAAAAAGGGGGTGTTGCGCAACGGGCAAACAATAGCATCCTCCACCACTGATCTACCTTATCCCACTAGTTCTAACAGTACTCTTTATTTCATACAAGTGTCATAACTTAAGTCAACCTCCAACTTTTTCAAATGAATTAGCGTAGATCTCGAGCTTTCTAACCTAGTGCCGTCATCAGGGATTCCAGTAAGATTGTCAGTTTGGGGAGGTATGAAGTCAAAATTGAGAGAATGTAAATGGAATTTTGCAAGGTTTCTATCGATTTTTGATTATAACAATTTAAATATTGGGGGATACTCGAGAATTTTGGGGAGTGACAGGGTTTTTGGCAGACTATCGATTTTTGACCACCATTTTTCTAAATTTTGGGTGTACTCAACGTTTTGGGGGCGACACCTCCACACGGGAGGATCTGGCGGAATCACTGATCCCTTCTACTCATTTTGTCAAAGTAATTTCATATTTCCCCCCCTTTGGCTAAGATTCGATATGCTACGGTGGCTGAGGTAGATTTTGTTAGGTTTCGTTATTTTAGATAGCATCAAATATGAAAAATGCAAGGTCTAAGAAGTGATTACAATGGAACAGAGATCCGAATATTGCTTTAAAATACGCTTCTTAACAGCACGGTTGATAATCGAGCGTCCCGGGTTCGAATCCCAGCTGGGGCATGGATGTTTGTGGATTTTAGAGACTTTACAACTAATGGACTTGAGACAGGCCAAAGCCATTAGTTACTAAAATGGCCCGAAATACAAAATTGACGAATCTTAGCACCGTTGATAAAATTGCAATTGACCTTAATCTAACATAAATTTTCATGCTTTTTTATTTTCTCCTCAGAACTTTGCTACGCTTCATCACTTACAATGTCTCACAATTACATATCCCATGTAATTTTAACAAATTTAAATACTAATCAATGAGTCTGAGAGACCTTTCCCGTGGGGGAGTCCCCACAAAATTATCGAGACTAGCCCCATCCTCTACCTACCCCAGCTCGGCGTGAGCCAAAAATGCCAAAAGGTCATAAACAAATTTAAAAAATAAAAGTCAGATTAAGAATGACAGAGGTGTATAGATTTATTTAGCTCTGAACTGGGCTAATTATAATTATATGTGTGCACTATCGTGAAAATGTGACAAATTTGTTCAAATTCCTCGAATACTGTTTTAAATGAATGTAAATGATACACATTTAATTCAACCACTTAAAGAGCATCTACATTACTAGTGACATCTTTTACTAAATGAATAAACTACATGCTAGTATAAACATCATTACTAATGCGTCTATTTTACTGCCATCTTTTAATCAATGTATAAACTACATGATTTGTGACATTTTTTTTCATTTCAAAGAGTATATTGCAATAAGCACGTGGTTTATAAATTATTTTACTCCTAATCATAAAATAGAAGTAGATGATCATCCCTGATCTTTGAAAAATAACGAATTGGTCATCGTTAATCTAATAAACTGACGTCATAAATTCTCTTTTCTTTTTGAGAACATGTTCCAGACAACAAAGTGTGCTATATACGTGGAGAGTTAGCGTAAAATCAAAACTCTAAAACAAAGAAGAAAAAAACACACACACACACAAAAACAACAGCGTTTATGTAAAATTTCCTATGTATTAAACTTTCAGAAGTTTGAATTAACTCCCTTTGATCCTGAAACATAACGGGTATTGAGGAGTCACTAGCTAGTAAGTGTCTGCTTCATCTAGAGCAGGCATGGCCTAGAACAGACAAGCGTGTCGCATGCAGCCCGTAGTATAATGTTGTTCGGCCCGCGGTAAGATAAAAACTATATTAAATTGTAATAGAATATGTAATCAAATTTACTTTAAAAACTTATATTTACAACCAAAATCTCCGTATTGTTCTCTCAGTAGTAAAACGATTTGATAAATTAAATATTGGTTGAGTGCAAAATGTCTACCTATTTTGACATCTCACAGTTTAGCGGAATACTAACCTCAAAAATGGCATTGTCACTGCGTGAATCGATACTCACGTAATCAAGGGAACCTTAAAGCAGCAACAGACACAGGCACTGAGTTTGGACGAGCAGATAGGGACAACGTATCTTGTTATTGCGTTTCGAAAATTTAGGAACGGATACAGAAATTCAACGACAATCTGGACATCCACCAGTGACGAAACAACCCAAATCAAATGGTAGAGAAATTAGTGGAAACGTTCCAGGAACACAGGAAAACAGTTAAAGATGCCTAGAATTCCTGTATTTCATCACAAAGTTCGAACGTTAGGTTCCACATTAACTGAGAGAAACTCAACGGGGACTCGCACGTCGTGACCTGTGTTTCCATGCTTTCACGGTACAAAAGTGAGCGGCTGTTGACTCGCATTGTCACAGGTGAAGAGAAGTGGGTTCTGTTGCGAAGCGTAAAGCATCAAAGGACTATCTGTCGCGTTCCTAACAGCCTCCATCGACATCCAAACTACAACGTTATCCCAAGAAGGTGATATTAAGTTTTCGGTGGGATGTCAAAGACATAATTCACTAGGAAGTCCTGAAAACAAAACAAACCATCAATGTTACCTTCTACTGTTGACAGGTAGACAGACTGCGAACCGCATTACGATCGAAGCACCAAGGCCTAGTCATTTGCCCATTATGATAACACCAGGCCACATGCTGCTGCCATAATCCGTCAAAAATTGATGGACTTTAGTTAGAAGTCCACCCATCCCTGACTAAACCCCTACAGACTACCATCTGTTTCGAGTTCTACAGAAATCTTTCTCTCAGAAAATCTTTGATGATGTGGAGGCTGTGAAAGCTGCCGTAAAACAGTTTTTCGACCTTAAGAAGAGGGGATACAGTTTCGAGTTTCGTTTTTGCCATCAGCCGACATCCAGATGGCTCTATTACAAAGTCGAAATCTTGCTTGCGTAAGGTTTTCATGGCTTGGTTCCTTGTCATCTTCCAAGAAGGGTCCACAAGAATCATTTCAGCGTTGTCAGGTCTACAGAGTTTTCAATGGAATACGGAAAATAAGATTTTTTGTATGATCTACAGATTTTTCAATATTGTATCCACAACTGAATTTAAGCTTGAAAATCATCCGTTCCACTAAGAAAACATTTAACTTTATCAGGATCAGGAACCACCAGTTCTTTTTTTTCTAATTCAATAATTCTGTCTGTATACCCGTCGCCTGGAGAGAGAGTGGTTGCGGTGCATTTTCCTTTTCTTCCACCCCTCCCTTCGTCCACTCTTGTCTACTTTTCCAGTGTGATTGTAAAGTGACCGCTTCCTACCTTTGTGGAGTTGTGACAAAGTCATTGGAAACTGAAAATCTGGGAAGAGCACAGAATGACTAACAGGAGAGGAACAAAAAGATGTAAGCTCACATAAGGTCATGCACACTATAAATAGCCGTCAAACATCAATTGTGAATCTTTTT
>JAGDQP010062594.1:0-11855 GCA_022664845.1 Lepisma saccharinum
TCTCATTCTTAATTGTTATGTATCTATTTCTTTCATTCTCTGTGATTCGGCTTATCGTGTATTCTCTTTCCTCTGTTTATCTGTAGACCTATCTCATCGCAAGCTTCTACTAGGACCCCGGTGTTACTTTGTAGTTCATCTATACATTGCCCCTACTAAATCTACATCATCCGCGTATACGATAGTACTTTTTGTCCTCCTTTATTTTTAAAATCGTATATTCTATAGCAAATTTAAAGAGTAGTGGTGACAAGACATCTCCTTGTTTCAATTCATTGCGAATTATAAATTACCCATCCGTACTCTGCTTATGGGGTCGCTGAGACCCATCCTCCCTAGTTAAACAAGTTCTTTCCGAATTCCAAATTGTATTAGGATAATAAATAGTTTTTTCCTTTTGAAAGAGTCATATGATTTCTTAAAATCATTCCTATTTCTCCTCTGAGATTTGTCTCAAGGTGACAATCTGGTGCAACGTGGATCAATTTTTTCTTGTAACTCAACATTGGTGATCTCCAATTATTTCATTTACGTATGCACTTAGGCAAGTTAGCAGTAATTCTTGGGAATAATAAGATTCTGCGGTAGTTATTACAGTTCGATTTATTACATTTTTTTCTTTAGTTCACAATGGTTCGTGGTGTCCTCAAATCTTGCAACTTTAATTTAGCCGGGTGACGTAAGCCGGGTGACAATATGATATTCTATTGTTACTTTCATATATTTATATATTTTAAAAGCATATATTTTAATATTCTTTAATATTATCCATAAATATTAGCCTGCAATGCTGTGGTGTTTGACTGGTTGCAGAACACTTTAGGATTTGCGTAAAAAACATAATAATATTTTTTTAAAGCATACTTTTCTTAACCAATTCGTACCGAAAAGTAAAAAACAATGTTTAAGTATGATTAAAAAGAAAAGCATGAGGCGCTCTCTCTTGTATAGTCACTTTATAAATTCTTCAATTAGCGTACCCCCTGCTTTTCGTTTTAGTCATGCATAAACAAAATTACTTTTTACTTTTTAGTACGAATTGTTTAAGAAAAATATGTCTTTAAAAAGTTTTTTATTATTTTTTATAGATTTTTTACATTCTTTTTTTTAGTTCACAATGGTTCGTGGTGTCCTCAAAGCATGCAACGTTAATTTAACTTAGTTCCCGACGTCATAGAATGATGAAATTCCGCAAAGCGATGTAAGTCGGGTGACAATACAATATTCCATTGTTACTTTCATATAGACTATTTCTATATACAGTGGAACATCGATATATCGAATTCCCTAATAAATCGAAGTTATTCCATTCCCCTTTAACCTGCTATCACTCCCATGTCTATGTGTATTTTTACCTGTATATATCGAAGGACTGGTCAGGTAAACCTCGATATTTCGAATTTTCATACTTGCTTGGCTTGATATCGCACCTCTATATATCGAAGTTTTGATTGGAAAATCTCTATATCGAAGTTGTTTTGATAAAATCTGTAATACTGTACTGTATTTAGACGAAACTCAGTTCTTTATTTGAACGACAATCGTCCATGTTGCAATCTGTAACTCCCACCATCGTTAACAGTTGTTATTGCCCCCCCCCTTTTTTTTAGTTGTCATCAGTTAGTCCGAGTCCAGTTTGACAGAAAAGTGGGCGTGTAAGAAACTTAGTTTTTGTTGTTGTGAATCGCAGTCAGTCAGAAATCACCTTGACAAATCGAACCTCGGTATATCGAAAGCCTCGATAATTTGAAGTTTCCTCGTTCCCCTTGAGGTTCGATATGCCGAGGTTCCACTGTATTTACATGCTTTAAAAGCAGCTGTTATTTTTTTCTTTTTAATACGGACCATAAAATACTAGCTTGCAACGATTGAGAGTTCGATGGGTTGCAGAACACTTTAGAATTGGGTCACAAATCATTAGCTTGAGAAAAAGTATTCGAACAGCGAAGTAACTCGAAAAAAAACACACACTTTTTAAAGACATACTTTTCTTAAACAATTCGTACTGAAAAGTAAAAAATAATTTTGTTTATGCATGGTTAGAAAGAAAAGCATTGGGGCGCGCAAATTGAAGAATTTATTAGTGACTATATATGAGAGCGAGCCTCATACTTTTCTTTTTAATCATGCATATATATATTTTTTACTTTTCAGTACGAATTGTTAAAAGTATGCCTTTAAAAAGCGTTTTTATTATTTTTTATCAATCAGAACTATTATTGAGGTTTTCCATTGTTTTGGAAACTCCTCCTTTCCCCATATAACATGATCATTGAGTGCCGTTTCTGCTGCTTTAATTAATTTGGCTGGACTATTGTTTGTTCCTGGTGATTTGAAAATTTTCAATTTTCTTTATCGAGATTTCGGGTTCGATCCCGATAGCTTCGGGTATCCACGGTACTGCATTATAGATTTCGAATTCCTCCGTATATTCTCAGTTTGTAGAAATAACTTTTTGGTCACATCGATAATTTTAACGGATCTTCCTGAAGAACTCCACGTTCGTTTCTAGTCATCCGTAAACTCGGCTTACTAGCCAATATTGGGTAAGCATGGGCGGATTTAGAAGAGATACCCGGGGGGGAATTACTTTAAAAGATATCGTTTGAATGAAATATTTAAGGTCATTCTGCCCCCCACCCCAAATAAATCCGTTCATGTGGTTAAGGTAACGTAATTTGGAGATATTGTTATATTAAATTATTTTTTATAAGGAAAATAAAATATTTTTGCTAAACTGTATTTATGGTTTAATAGAGCAAGCAGAGAAGTCCACTCTAAGCTATATTCACCAATCATAAAAATAACTTAAATAGATGTATTTGGTACTAGTTTGAGTGCGATTTTCTAAAACTACACTGCTCATTTTTCGAGTTATGACGTCATTTGTGACTATGCCACCTTAAATTTGAGCGCCTGTACCTCCGAAACTAATCGGATTTTGACATTTCTTCAACGGAACATTTTTCTTAATGTAAATAATCACCTCCCGAAGTTTGCACCATTATTTCACGGACACCCTGTAGGTTTGAATAAAGTTTTAAACAACAGTGTTTAAAAAAGCAATGAATAAGTTTATAACATAAACTTAGGGAGGATCCTATGACAATGTTACGAAATGCGTATACCAAAATTAACATGAATTCTTAAAATGGAGAAAGCTAACCGATTGGAAAGGTCCTGCTGCCTTTAGAGTCAGCAGATTCAAAGTAATCCTATAAATTTAGCTCAATAAGCTCAAATCTGAAGCCTCATTTGAGACTCTACCTGTTGTGAGACGGAAAAGTGAGATTAGGCCCAAATGAGGACTAAGATATTTTTTTTGGAACTACGAAAAAATAAGTTTTTTTTTAAAAACTACATTTGCTTTTGAAAATGTTGAAATCAGGGTAGCAGAACCCAAAGGTGGTTTAAAGAAACTAAAACCTGTTTATAGACAAAACCCAAAGTTCAACTGGAAACGGAATTTAAGTACAACACGAAAAAAAAAAACACATCGATCCAAACACCAGGTTTGGAACCAGGGATTGTGACAGGGTTTCTAGTTTGGGGGAACCAATGCAAAGCAAAAGTTACTGTTTTCAATAGTTTGGAACTGTGACAACCCTCATTCTTGAAACGCAATCGAAATTATTAACAAGAACTTGAACGGAATTTTTGATACAAAGATTTTTAAAATGTGTTTGTACCCATTGCTTGATTTGGCATTAAAAGTAAAAAAAAAAAAAAAATCGTTGTCATCAACCTTTTTTGAAAGAAGCCTTAGTTTACTATCAGCCATCTCAATCTTCAGATGCCGAATAAGAGACAATCTTCTATAAAATACACTTCTCATGACAACAATCCGAAGTGGGAGCTGACATTGCATAAATCTTTATTGAACTCTTTCCACGTTGTCGTCCTTTCAAGACCCAAGGCCTAACCAAATCATTCGTGTAATCACCTTCAATTTCTCATTTGTTTATCGAAACTCTAGCGTAAAATGCAGAATCTTATTACTGTTTCATTTTCACGGGCTGCGTGGACATCTGATGTTTCACAAAGATTTTCCTCACTCAGACCAGGCTATTGCCGGGATGGTCCATTGAAACTAGACCCTGAGCTACTTTCTTCCGACACCGTCACCTATTTTTTGAATTTATTTATGGCCTTCAGGCATCCCAGGCTAAGGTGGGATAGGGGAAAGTGTGCGGGAACTATTCAGCCTGGGTCTACGTTGAAGGTCTTTACCTGGTGTGACTGAGGAATAAACTGGAAAAACTTCAGTCAGGGCAGTCGGCCGCTGGGATTGAACCGAGGACTTCGCAAATACACAGCCAACGCTCTACATAACGGTCTCTCTGTTAACATCCCGGCCTGAGCTAAAAATTGCAAAAAGGCTGTAAATAAATTCAATAATAATATTCTTAAGCTCCTGTATTTGCAATGGGATAAACTATTAGTACATGTTTACAATCTAAAATCCGGCAATCAATATTTCAGTTCTATCAGAGTTCTGGCATGAATGTTGGAGCGCATTTTTTAAATTTACCGCGTTGGCGCGCCATTGTTTTCTGGAGGCGCCAATTATGTTTTGACTCCAGAATCAAATGTTTGGTCATTCTTACTGCCGTCTGCACACAGTAGAGTTTACCTGGTACACTGAGTGGTACGTATGTTCGTTTTTCACCGCTCGATGGCAATGCATTAGTTGGATATTTAAAAAAAATGTTTTGGTTCTTTTCTAGTTCTTATTGGCGTTAAAAATCACTTAAAACGAATTTAATTAAGTTTAAAAACTAATTATTGTGTTCAATCATTACATCATGTTAGTGGTAAAGGCTTTATCTTTATACTTAAGTCCCGCTTACTTGTAAAGACAATTTTTTAATATAACCTCGTCAATTGTCACCCCAAGTGCTTCTTTCTGTTCTATTACAATTGGCCCTTGACGTCTTTATTTGAAACGTTTTCAAACTTCATTTTATCCCATTTACGTAGAAACTCAACTTCTGTACTAGAATTATCCGTGTAAGTTTTAAAAGAAATTCATAATTACGTTATCTATAATAAGACAACCGTCTTACTTGCTTTAGTACCAAACTATGTAATTAAACACAAAATATATTCATTTAAAAAAAATGTCAAGATGGGGCAAATTAGAGCATGTGTAGCCAGGATGTGACAACAGCATTCTTAGCTTCTTTTTTCCTTATTTCTGGGAAGAATATCAAAGTAGAAGAGTACCGCAAGCATATGTTGCAGGTGGTCGCTTGTCGTCTTTATATATGCCTTGCTCATTACAATCAACACATGAAGAGTTAACGTCCTGCCCGCCCTTGCATAGGAGAAGAAGAAGAAAAACAGAGTAACAATCAAGCAACCCCCTCCGTCTCCCCTTGCTTACCAAAAGATAGGTCTGGATCCTGTCTTTAATTAGAGCGGATAAACGTAGAACAGGAAAGGAGTAAATACGAAAAGACGAATAGGAAAGGAACAGGTAGGTAGGTAAGTAGCCATTAATGGACAGTGTTACCACATAAGTATAAAATTTCCTATTATTGAGGAGAAATTCATGGATGAATTATTTTGTCAGAAAAAGGCCCCATTAAATATTTTGTAATAATTCAAAGATAATAATATATATTTCGTGCTTTATTTAAAATTCACTTCATGGCCAGAATTAATACTTTTTTTAAAACAAAGAAGCAGTCCCTGAATTCTAGGTAGGAACACTTTTAAAATAGTGGTTCGGAACCCACTTTAAAATATATGATTTATCCTGAAGACGTCACCTCTATCCGATGAAAGCCAATGGCAAACAACTATCGCTTCATACTGTCCACTAACCTTAGTCATTGGTTCTATCTATTCGCACAAATAATTTAGGTGTGTACGACAATCTCAAATTCAATGAAACTCTGTTTTTGTTCGAAATCCTAATATGTATAACCTAGTGGCAGTCTTGACTCGACCTAGAGATGTCTAATGTGATCTATGGAGAACGTAATCAATGGTCAACTATAATTTTTTTTGTGAAGGTTCTTTTCAGGGTTGAAAACTATAAGTTAATAATATTTTAATTATTATTGAAGAAGTATTGCTGAATATTCGATTAACAGATTTTATTTCTAAATATTGGAAAATATGCTTTTGAACTTCACTATCTCGTAATTCTTTTTGTACTTCAGTATCTTAAGATATACCTCTCCATACAAGGTAACTTCCATTGATATATTTCATATCCATATTTCAATGATAAATGGTTTAAGTAAACAATAAACGTCGGACTTGCATGAGCTTCGGTCCTTAATTACACACTTAAAATTGTGTAAATAACAATTTCCTACTTTTAGTCGGACATACAGTGCTTTTCTCATTAACACGCACATATTTATACACGCATGTATGTTATTACATTGCCTCAACTCAGGCAAAGGAACTGGCAGTCCTTTCAAACATTACAAACAATAGTGTAATCCGGTAACATGAATCCTGTCTGTTCCTCATGCAATTTACAACAAACTTTTTTTTTAAAAGCACTTGCAAATTAAGCAAGGCACCTACATCGCTACTTTCCTCCACGCATTAAACGTAGAAATTTTAGGGTCCGTCCTGAGGACGTGGGCTAAAGAAAGTAATAACAAATCTCCGTATATTCACCTTCCTCAGGCATCTTTGTGACAAAGATTTCCTTCAGGAACACTAATCTTCGTCAACAATAACCAAGAAAACGCACGTAACTTGCTATCACACAGTGAATAACTTGTTCATATTTTGCAGTTTCCATTCAATTGTGTTATGTATAATATTGCGTTCATGTACACTGTAAAAAAGATTCAGTTATACCGTGGAGGTACTGCCAGTACGCAGGCAAGTTGTCGTAAACAGACAAAGACATAAGCGTAAAATTATTTTCTTCAATCAATATACCGTCATCCCAAGAATGGATTACAGTATAATAGTAGTAGTAGTAATAATAATAATAGTAACGGTAATATAATTCAAGGGCGAACGTTTGTTACTGCGGCGATGAACTTGCGAGTTCCGTATGCCATAGACTTAACAATAATAATAATACCTTGTCAAGGCGATGAGCGAAATGACTCATCTACGGTACCGAGAACATAATATAATGCTACTTAAATATTATTTAATCGTAGAGGTTTCACATAATAAATATTTTGTCCTTTTGGCCCATGTGACGAGATATATAATATGTAGTTTCCTTCTGTTACCAATAACAAGATACATTTTTATTCTATTTAAGGGAATTTATGGATCAAGATTATGGCAACACTGCTAATGACAAGGAACAAGGAGGCAAAACTAGTCAGCAAGGAAGACGGTGTATAACGACAAAGATCAGACCAGTGAATATCACATATCTTGAAGTAATATCTGGCATATCCCCCCCCCCCCCTCCTAGGTATGTATGTATGCGTCTTGGTTATTTAATGTCAGAAGACAAATTTGAGAAGCAACTTTGCTTATAAGTCGACAGCTGACGAATTGTAGTAATTCTTTTGACCTGTTCTTTTGCCTACTCCTTCTTGCTTCTTGTTTCGTCATTATTCTTATCGGTCTAATTTTTTGTGCTCCTTCTGGTTTTTTTTTTTCTCTTTTCTCTCACACGATTTTTTGATGTGAAAACTTCGGACTTGTAGTACAATGGGTTAATTGTTATACTTTCTTCTAATGTATGCACATATATTATTGTCCATTATTAACGACATTGTTCACCGGTAGGAAGGAAGAAGACTATAAAGAAGCGAAGTACCAATCTCTACAAAAGAAGTGATGTTTATATATGAGTAGGCATATAAAATAGTCTTAAACTATAATTTTATTTGGTTGTGTGCTCTGCCTGCAAATATATTAGTGTTTAAATTGTTTTCTAAATAGCTCAGATAGATAGATACTACACATCAACAGTTTAGAGCAGAAACTTTTATAGAAGTGTTGCTGAATGAGTTTAGTATTGTTTCAAAAATTTAAAGATATAAAACAGATTTTCTTATCAACTTTATTATTAAGGCTATTTGTTGCAATAATTACTTACATTTTAGAGGGATGAATTCTACAATTCAGTTTCATTAATTTATTCTCCCTATTCTTTTAATTTCTGATGTGGAAATTCTTCTTCATGTTACCTCTGATTCAGATAATGACCCTCTATCTCCATTGAAATAACCCCAGCGTATGACGAATCACCCACCATGCTTTTACTAGCACCGCAATATTTTAAATTTCAATCGTTCATTCATTTTCTCTGTTTCTGTTCTTTCTTCATTCACTTTCTTCCCTCTCTCATTATTTTTCTTCTCTTTCTTTCTTCATTTGCTTTCTTGACTATTTTTTTATTTCTGTCTACCTTTATTTTCTATTTCGTCCATTTCTGTCTTATTTAGTGTTTTCTTTATTTCATATGTTTGTTCTTTCTTCTACCTTTTTGTTTACTTCTCTCTTATATTTCTTTCTTTCTCATATCTTCCTTTTGTCCTCTGTTTTTGATTCCTTTGTTGTTTGTTCCTTCGATTTCTCTTAACTTCTCATTTTCAGATGGTGTCCTTGTTGCCAGCCAATTTAACATAATGCGTAGGGTTGCTATTCGTCCCTGGAAATCCAGGACCGTACCGAAATCGAAATCAGTGTCCCGATGTCCCGAAAAAAATTCCCGAGGAGCATGAATATCCCGGTTTTCAGCAAAGATGAAAGAAAACAAAAAAGATCGTCTTCTTTTTTTTTCACACGGTTATCTTCTCAGAATATGAGTACACCAGCTCATTTTTTTTTTTAACTTGACTACATGGAACATGGAATTAATTAAGTTTACTATTCGGCTACCATCAAACTGAACGAAATATCTGTTTCATTAGACAAGGGAGAAAGCGTTTTGCTATTTAATTGTTATTGTTGTGGTGTTAGTCTTTGTTTCCATCTGTCTCTTGCTTAAGAACTATTTCAAGGACACTTTGTTGATTAAAACTGGACATTCACCAATGAGAAATTTATAAAAATCGATAAAATATTGATTGAAGAATTGTAAAAAAAATCCTCCCTTTTACGCAACCATAGCCATGTATTTACGTTGCTGGATCGACCAGGGAATATTTTTCCAATTTTATTGGGTTGGTGAGAAAGAAATTTTCATTCCAGGTGCGTCATGTTCAAAGACAAAAAAAATAAATATAAAAAACTACAATACATGATTAATCAAAGTAGTCGCCGTCTGCATGCACACATTTTTTCCATCGCTTAGCCAACGACTGGATTCCTTGGCGAAAGTAAGAGCAAAATAGCCATTGCTATAGTTAGTTAGATGTAGAGTGTTCGACATAAAACCGACGTCGCTTTTAACATAACTGATTTATCTGCATAGTTTCTGTGCTACAGTGTTATTCAGAGTGCGTTTACCCTCCTTTTTTCTCATTGTGCACATTTCAAACATTTTCGTTAATTAGTCGCTTCCTGGATTTTCACTTTTTAAATATAGCAACCCTAATATTGGGTTAAGTTACGATAATCGTCTTCTTTAACTGGAAGGGGATCATCCATTTAGAGTTCGTGCCACGTGATACCACAGTAAGTGCGTACCGCGCAAAAGGTCAGGGAGGTGAAAGAAAAAATGCTACATATTTCATCATAATAATGCACGTTCCCACTCTTCACTCATCCGGGAATTTTCGCCCAAAACACAAATCAGTTGTTGTCGAGCACTCAGACTATCCCCCCTCAAATGTCGCAGATACAAGATCATAGAGGAGATCTAGTAAAAAATGCTACGAGTTCTCCAGGCCACTCGAAAACTGGAAGAAACGCTAAGAGCGGTGCGTACACAGCGAAGGGGAGTAATATGAGGAATACAGGGAAAATTATCGGTTCGTAGCATAGGTACCTTCCTGGCATTTGTTTGGAGACAAACAATAAAAGTTAATTGTAAGGTAAAAAGTGTCTTACGACTGAATTAAATGTAACTTCTCTGCTAAACAGATCAATATCCATTAATAGTTAATGGTAGAGCTTAGGCAATATATAAAGGAGTGAGCGCTTGATAACAGAGCCTGTAGAGAAGAGCTGAATATTGTTGTCCTGACATGCCCTTCATACCTCATCGAACTAAATTCTGTTCTACACATTTTTCTTGCTACTACTCGCGGGAACTACTTAGTTTCAACAATAACTATATCACGAAAGCAATTTGCATTCCAACACATGCTACTGCTCCAGCAAAATTCTAAATGTATCTTTACAAAATAGTAAATGGCAAAATACGTAGTCAATCAGTACCTATCGACCTTCCTTTTCAGGTATAGACAGTCACTACAAGGAATAATATCTCGATTATTTCCCCAAAATATAGGCTTGTATCTGCTCTCCCAAGCAGAAGCTCCCATCTATATCTAACTCAACCTCCATTGTTGTTGGATATTCTTTGAAAATTATTGTTTATCTGCATGATATAAACATAAATTCCAATTACTATGAACAATTAATATTACTATTTGTATAGGCCTATCTAACTGACTGGGTAACTTTTAAAATAAATTACCAACAATTTTATGGAAAATAGCTTACATCATCTTCTAAATTTTTCAGAAAATGTCATAAGAGATATTATAGCATTCAATGGTTTATATACACATATTTGAATGTGATAAATATTCTAGAGTATAATAAATTGCACTACGTACGAACGGATTTAAATATGCGTGGATGAGTCTCTCCAACTGTTCGTTAACAACCTTCTTCACTTTAAGAATATTTTACTGATTAATTGAAAGTTGATATTTATATTTTAAACCAAGCCAATACTCTACCAACTGAGCCGTATGGTCTTAATACATTATCAACACGCTTGAGACTTGGGAACACCTCTGCTAGATTTACAGTGGAAACACAATTCTTAATTTTTAAACCGCGAGATGGATCACAAAGGCCTACTGCGTAAAGAGAATTAAAAGTTTCTGACAGTGTTTTGACTTTTTACATTTAGTTTATACTATTAATATGTTTATATTATACTATTTAATCTTGTATTTTATTATTTAAAAGGATCTACATATCTATCTACATGCATGAAGGTGTATTTTTCACCCGCCTGTAGTTACATATTTGTTAGAAATAACAGTGTTATTTCATCATTTTTAATTAGGTCCTACTAAAAATAATTTATATTTTAGATGTACTCGCTAAAAATGATATATTTGTTTCATAGAAATAAGATATTAATTAACATTCTCATTAAACTTAAAATAATAATCAATTAAATTTTACCCAATAAAAGAATGTGGAACTCAACAACGAAATGTTCCAGGAAATTTGTCACAAACTTTCTTCCTTATTCTCATCATTTCATTCTTCTATAGGCGTAGTACTCGACAAGCACAGATTTTACTCCATCGTAATTGTCCTATTACTGCTAAGTGTTAATATACTTAAATTCAATAAGCCAGTGCGATCCATGAGCTGCCTTGTGGTTATGCATCTGTTCTCCTGGATGACCTTGTCAATGGCTTTCTCGTTGTTGTTCTTTGTGTTAGTTCATGGTCTGCAGGTGCTGGATGTTTGCTCAAATCACCTCATAACAACCCTTGTTGCCATCGCTGCGTTATTTCTATGTTAAATAAATAGTGTTGTGGCAAATAAAGCAGTAAGAAAATTAAGGAACAACACATGCTTCTTCGACACACCGTACACAATCATCAGAATTTTTATTTTGTCTGGGACAACGTTACATTCTTCACCGAGAAGTAAATGCTTCATACGGCAAAAAGAAGTATAAATAAAATCAACACGTTATATTAGTAACTTTGCAAAAATACACAATTGGTTGTCCAATCTGCTCGTTTTTTTTTATCACAACCAAATTAGCA
>JAGDQP010062595.1:0-11855 GCA_022664845.1 Lepisma saccharinum
AAATCACTTCTCTCTTGCTGTTAGATTTGATTTGTGGGAACTGAACTTTATACTGTGGGAACTGAACTTAATATCTTTTATTACGTTTAAATTCCATATTTTTTATCTGTGCTCCTTCTTCTATTTTCCCTTCTCTCTTTCTCACTCTCTCTTTCTCTCTCTCATTTCTCTGCCTCTGTCTTACAAACATCCATCAGTTTCAATGTTTCATTGTATGTTTAAATTTCTCCCTTGATCAACTTATGTATATTGATTCGTCTCGCTTTCATTTTATCGATACTAGTACATGTCTATTTAAAAAAAACGTGTTCATGATGTTTGCTGATTTTAGAATGGGCGAGACGAAGGAAGGAGAAAGAGGGGGTCTCTTTACTAGAAACGATTATGGGATTAGAAGGTGCCATTTGGGTTACCTAGCTGCACGGCGTTCGCTGTCGCAATGTTTTTGATGCGAAGTGTACCATCCCAGTATATGCCTGGCGTGACTGAGGAATACGCTGGGAAAACGTAAGTCAGGACAATCAGCCGCTGGTACCGATCCGAGGTCCTCCCGAATACGAAACCAACGTTCTACCAAATAAGGTACGGTGCTCGGAAGAAAGCATACTCGTTTCGATGTTTATCACATGGACGCACACACAATATCATAGGCACGCCCACACAAAATAACGTAAATAACAACATAATATCTGAAATTATCAAGCATAAATATCGTGCATCGTGCCCTATTTTTGAGAACTGATAGAAACAGACCTTTTCTCTTGTCTTTCATGCATAACGTTAGTGTTCTATGAAATTTATTAAGAAAGAAAAAAGAAAGAAACCATGGGTTTTAAAATTCATTTTTGTTTCTCCATGTTCGGTAAGGATCTTTTCTATTGGACAATTTGAATTAAACTTTTTAGTACCCTTCAACTAGTGGCCCACCTAAAATAAAAATGGTGTTAGGTTTCCTATTTTATTGTTTGAAATGGTACTCTCTTAAGTTTTTCATTATTTGCTACATACTACAAGAAATCATAAATATATTTTTCAGAACCCAGGACATGTGATAATGTTTTCTGTTAAAGAAAAGAAAATTCCAACCCTTGCTCGCTCACTCACACTCTCTGAGAATCACACACCGCCGACTCAACGTTAGTTGGGTGGCCTATCTTGTAGGCTTAGAGAAAAATCATGTATAACAAAGTCATGTGAACATAATTTTGGCCATGATAGTACAAATGCAGTGATTGGAGAAACCTATGAAGACAGAGACAAGCCCATAGTTTGCTATAATGTACACGATCTAGTTCTTTCTTCAATCCTAGATAAGGCAACGGAACTCTTTACATCACGAAATTATTGTAACTAATCATAAATCTGAATATCTGAAACTTACTTCATCGACCAAAAGCAGAGTTCGAAAATTAGAAAATAACTTCAGTAAATAACAATAAGCACTTCACCCACTAAAGTTATAAAAATTAAAAATCCACACTCCAATAAAGAGAGAAATCACACAATGTAACTTTAAATTGTGTTTATAAATACAAATATTCTCGTTCCAGATTCGAAATGGAACCTTCATTTAATACTGGCAAAAGGTATAGTAATTGTGCCAAAGGCTTAAATGTTCTCTGTGGCTTAATGGAATGATGCGTGGAATTGAGAGCTTCAGAGTAGAGTCTGAGGTCTTCGAACGGTTCAAGTGTGCTCATATTACCATTCACTTTTTCAAACTTCCTATTTGATTAAAATTGATGAAAATGTCAATGTTACAGAAATAGTTTAACATTGCACTTGAATAAATGGATGACGTTAAAGAAATACGTTACGCTGGCAATTTTGACACTAGAAACTACGTAAGGGATGTAATATAGTTAATCAAGCGAACATGTAAGTTATAGGGTAGAGCGGGGCTATTTGGGTCAAACTTACGAGAAAAATGCCGCTGCGCATTTAGTATGCGCACCAGTACGCTGAACCTGCCTTCAGTTGTGAGTTCGTTGCCAAAGGGAAGGGCGTGTGTGTCTTTGATTTACTGCTTTCTTATCAGTTGCTGTAAATTTGCGACTATTCTGAGCAAAGTGAGTTGCAATACTCCATATTTTGCTCTAAAATAGTGTCTGTATGATATAAGGTACTTTACCTGTGTAAATGCATATATTTGTAAAATTATTACCGTACGCGTTAAACAGAACGTCCGCATGTTATAAACGCCTTTTTGGTGCTCTCCTCTGTCTAGTGTGAAAGTAGTACGTTCCTACGTAAGCATGTGCGAAACGGGGCTATTTGAGTCAGGTGTAAACCTATGTGAAATTATTTAATTTATAGATTTTAATTTTGTATTTTTATTTAGAATGTATGATGCATTTATGTTAAAACTATTCTTTTTATATGGTACGGACATGCAAATCAAAACATAAATACAACAAGTGAAATAATGAAGACATGGAGAAGTCCATCCAAAGTGTAACAAAAGGTGATTTGAGTTTACGTAGAGCTTCGCAGCTCTGCAATGTAAATTTTGAAACTTTGCGAAGGAAAGTGCAGGTCGAAAGGTTGAGACTAACCTTGGGTGATAATGATGAAATAGTTCAAAGTGCAAAACCGAAACCCATAGGACACCCACCCCACAGTACTGACAGAAGAACAGGAGGAAGAGTTCGTGTTGTGAATTTTGACTCTCGCGGAAAAAAAGACTAGGCTGCACCCCTGAAACGATTCGTAAAGCTGTGCATCGATATGTAATAATAAATCAAATTCCGCATCCTTATAAACATAAAGGATTAGCTGGTGCAGATTGTTTTTCAAGTTTCATGAAAAGACATCCGAACTTATCATTACGAAAGTCTGAGGGACTTTCAAGAGCTTGTGCTGAGGAAACTAATGTGAGTAATTTTTTAACTGTTGAAATCTGTTACTTCGACGATTAGTGTCAACACAAAACCACAGCGTATATACAACGTGGATGAAACAGGGTTTTCTCTTAACAACAACTCAAACACAGTCATTGCCAAGAAGGGGGAAAAGAAGTGGTTGCTCTCACTAGCTTCGAGAGAGGCGAGAATGTCATTGTGATAGTCCCTTGCAACGCAGTTGGACAATACATCCCACCATTTGTTATTTTTAAAGGTCAGCATATGAGAGAAAAAATCGTCAACAATCTACCACCGGCTTGTCATGTTTCCTTATCAGATAGTGGTTACGTCAATGAAGAGTTGCGGGGAAATGTTTATTAATGTTGCGTCAATTTCCACACGGAACCGTTCAAATTAAACGGTAGGTATCATCCTTAGGCCATCATCTTCGCCTTATGGAAAATAATAGGAACTCACCATCTTTACCGCTTATGCACGGATAACCTTCGAACTAGAATAACTTCATGTATCATTGCATTGAAAGAGAAAGAGCACAGATTCAGGAGATTTGATGAAAGCAATTCAGGTGCCTTATTAACAGTAACTTGTTGACTGCAGTGCTATCAACAATACATTTTATATACAATAAAGACTGAAACAACATTCACAAGGATTCAGTAGTATTATTGCAAGGTTACTATGGAAATGTCATCACAAACAATAAACCTGAAAGAAAACAGAAAGTATTTGATGTGCAATATAAAACAAAATTTAAATTCTTAAGACAAATTTGAACTCAAAATAACGTCATCGCTCTTAATTTAATTCAGTTGTACTGTATGAGTTCGATATTAATTTTAATTATTTTTTTTTTAAAACAATCCTTGAATTTAGTACTGAATAACAGGTTTTCTGAAAAAAAAAATTCCATTAAAACTCCTGGTTTGAGATATTAAGTAATTTGGAGAATAATGTAATTATATGAGAATTTTACATTCTATAATTTACTCAAAATTATTTTCTTAATACTATTTAAGAACTTTTGTTTAATTTTGATTTGTGGCTGAAGGTCTTCCACCGACCACTTCAGCCTTTCTGGACAAAATATACAACAGAGACTTGGTTAAGGCCAGTTCAGTTGGAGACTGTGATCTAGAAAATTAAGTAAACAACTAAGAGTTTCTCGGAGAACTGTAATTCAGAAACTACTACATTTTAGAAATTAAGAAAAGCTCTATACCCTCTAAAATATGTTAAGTACTTATAAAATTAGCTAAAAGTTTATTTAATCTATTTATAATTTACGCACTAGTGAACTAACAGATGATCAATGTAGCTCCTACCATCTCTTGTCATTAGTAGTAACTTCTTTTACTCCTTCACAGTAAAGTTTTATTTAAATCAAAGTGACTTAAATCAGATGAGTTTTGTTTAAATTCAAGGTTTGAAATCATTGTTTAATAAATAGAAATAAATTACAGTATTTAAATTATTCTGTGGTTCGAATGTGAGCTCGAAATTTACCTTTTGGCTTTTAGTGCTTATGCCGTGGTAGGTTCTTAGTTATGTAAACTCAAACCAAAGTGATGAGCCAAAGTTTAAGAAACTATTTGATTGGTTCTTTCATACTAAAACGGCAGAACGTCGAGAAAACTTTGTTCTCTACACACCATACGGTATTTGTTCAACACAAAGTCCACATGCTACCAGACGGAATCAAACCGGCACCCCACGGCTCAGGGGTGAGCTCTCTACCACTAAACCATCGTAGCCTCAAAATTTGTAGTAAAAGTTTGAGGAGAAAACCGAAATGAACTAAAAAATACACAGGACTACAAATTTTGGGCACTTCTTGTTTATCTCAATTTTTTGTGTTTATTTATTTTGATGGCACTTATTATAAATACAATATTGTTTCTCCAGTAATATTGACATTTCTCCTTGTGAGAGAATTTTCACGAAAATTAGTTCTGGTAAATTATAATATTACCATTAACTTTTTAGAATTTTATTCCGTCTAGTTTTACTCGCAAATGAATATGATATAATGCTCGGAAAAATTAAAAAAAAAGACCTAGAAGTATCACAAATAAACTGTTTTCAGTTTTAGAGGAAAACATAATTCAATTTTTAGATTTTATAATATTTGTGCATATGAACACAGGCAGCGATAAAGAAATACAAATTTTCATCAGTTTACATTAACCGTTAAACTTATGAATACATGCGCCGAAAAAATACAGCAGTTCTCGCTCCTACATTTACACTGAATTGGTATTTACATTTTAAAAGTGAGCGTTGGTGCTATTTCTCTTGTGAGAAGTTGATGCGCAATCACGAACTAATCTCCGAATGTAATTTTTTTTTTATTCCAGTATGCCAACTTCCTTGATATCTTCTCTCCATTGTTTGGATATCTTGGCGAATGCGTTCGCCGTGTTCCTCGCTTTACATATGATAAAGTTAGACGAAAAAAGTCTAGATCCGCTAACTGGAAGTATAATTGAAAGATATTTTACCAAAAGTTTATAATGGTGAATAAAAGAATCCTCCAATTCTTTGTAATTTTCACTCTTACTTTTACCGCGAAATCCTTTCACCACCGCCCTAAAATCCACCCCAGCATTCTTCAAGAGGACTCATAGTTTCCTGAAGTTCTTCAGGCTGAAGCAACACACGTATCTATGGTACAGTAAATACACCAGCTGTGATTGTCGCATCAGAAAACTGAGCGACTTTTTTTTCTGATGTGAAAGAGCAGCAGAATTAGAGTCAAATTATTTTAGCATCTGTTTCACAAGTCTCAATTTAAGTTGGCTATGGAGTTGTGGAAGTAAGATTATTTTCCTCTCAACTAGACATTTATGTCTGACGTTGTGGGCTTCAAGAAGTATATTCTTCCTCTCTGGCGAGACTTGTCGTGTATAATGCTGATCTGTAGCTTTCCTCTCCTAAAGAAAAAAGAGAGCAAGAATATTTAGTATATCCACCCTGCAAACCCAAAAGTAAAGCCATCATCTTAAACTCCCGACAAACATCTAAGGAAGATAAAGATGGCTGATCAAGTCATCCAATTCATGTTGACTAAGTAAATGTGGTTCCTTAACTGCATTTGAATCACAAATGATCACAATCAGATGTTTTCTCCAGTTCTTCCAACGATGATAAAACTTCTGGTGGTTTGAAAACTGGGAGTACGTCACTGTGTGGAACTGTACAATGGATGATGGTACATTGGGATATTCCAACATTTTACTGCTCTTCCAATGTGTCACGTCAATTAAACATAAGTAATAGTGATATAGACATCATACAATTGAAGTAAGATGTTAATTATTTCATTCTGGAAGGCAAGATTGAATTCAAATATGATTTCACATGTTGTTTTGTGTATTTGAGTATGTTTTATTAACGATTTATCGAGTTGGTTTGAGTAAGCATGAATATGGCATTAAAATGGAATTGGAGTTTGTAAGGATGTTCGCTAGATGTCTATACTATTGCTTATGCAAAGTTGAAGTGACTAAGTGTTTATATTGTGTTAAATTGTTGTATTGTGTTTTGTATTATTGGCACAGGATTTTTGTTTGTTGTAAAGCTATCTTGAAAGTTAGCTACAAGATATATGTGAGTGTGATCAAAGATCATGAAACATTATGTATTCCAGATAGATAAGTATTGCAGGAATATAAAACATACTATCAACATTAGTGTTTTAATCACATCATGTCATATCATATCACTCAACACAAACCAGTTTTGAAACGTTGCTATTAGAGGAAAAGAATCATGCATTCTTGGTAACGAGACTCATCTTACAACACAATCAAAATGTAAAATAACTGGCTACCAGTTCATACATAGCAGAAGCACAATTCCGGCACTAACCCATTATAGCACAACGCATTACATACCTTAATCTTCCCGAATACATCATGTCGACCCTATATTAAAAAAAAACTATAACTTTAGTATATATACAATTAGGTCAAAAAATTCCCGTGCAATTTTTTCAATGCCTTTCCAACAACTTTAAACATACATGGTAATGGCAGACATATATATCCAAAGCAGATCGGACAGACAAAAAGTTCATTTTTTTAATTTTATCAACGGTATTCTACAACCCTTACCAAAACCAACGCGACCGATTTTCCAAACCACCCCAGACATAGTTATCCTGTCTCCCAACCCGATGCACCGCACCCACATAGAATTCCTGGATATTGAAGGCAGTAACCATGTTCCAATTAAAATCACCCTGCACCGACAACCTTCCCAACAACCGGGCTCATCCAATATGCGCACTACCACAAGATTTGATCTCACAAACTGGAATTACTACCATAACGATATCACTGACAGACTACAAAATGTACAGGAACCAACGAACGAAGAGGAATTACATCAGACGCTGAACTAGATCACCGAAACTATTCAGGCACCGTCGAAAAGCTACCAGTTCATATACCTACAACCAAGACTTCAACATACAAACCGAAACTGCCACCGAATCATTTGATACAAGTTAAACGCTCTCGACAGGCCTTCAGGGACCACATCAGAACTGGAAATCCAGCATCATTACAACTTCATCGCCAGCTCCAAAGATAAGTACAAAAATATATAGTCACCAACAAGCTCCGACACTGGATAAAACATGCAACCAGTCGGATACAGTACATCCGACGACATTTTGGAAATGTTTTAACATACTGACAGAAAAAAGGACAAAATCGAACTATCCATTAATTCAAGGAGATCAACCTCTTCTTTCTGATACCGGAAAAACAAACGGATTTGCCAGTTATTTGCAGGAGATATTCACACCAACGCATCCTCATATCGAAAGGACTCATCCAACAAACAGACTACATAACGCCATCAGCATTGCAGCCTCACTTTACACATCAAATCAAAGAAAACAATTATCTCACAGCACCGATTACCGACATTAAAATTATCATCACCATCGCCAGTAAGACGAACGCCGCTCCGGGAATGGACGGCATAACGAATAGACACATCAAAGAAGGACCATCTTTAATTTCGTCTTAGGCATCGGCTTCATCCCAGCAGATTGGAAAACATCGAAAACTCATATGTTCCTTAAGCTTGACAATCCATCTACCTCCGTATCATCCTACAGACTTATCCAGCTAACCCAACATTATGCAAAATCCTCGAACAAATAATTGTTAAACGCCTACACATCCACCTGCAAAACATAAACCTTCTGCCTATTCATCAAGTAGGATTCCGACACGGCTATACTATTTAGGACCAACTACTACGCCTCTCAACTCACATTACAAACCATTTCAACACCTGTAAACCATCATGCCTCGTTCTGTTCGATCTGGAGAAATCATTTGACAAAGTATGGCAATACTATAAATAATTCAAGTTCATTTCCTCAGTACCTGAAGGCTCAGCACTAATCCCATTGCTATACATTCTATACTGTTCAGACTTACCAACCCTAACAGAAAATACACAACTTTATCAATATGCGGACGATATGGACTTTCTCACCACCGCTCATACAATCCACCAAATTAACCACACCTTGCAAACTAATTCATCAGATGGTGCCCTCAATGGAAACTTACCATAAACGCAACAAAAGCCAAAGCCATAGTATTCTTTCCACTAAAACAACGCTCACGTGTCCAGCGAAACCCTTCTAAACTGCAACTCCAAGTGCAACAGACAAAAATCCGACCAAGTCGTACTGTTAACTATTTAGGGATAATCGTCGACCATCACTTAACCCATACTTAACGCACCTCATCATTAAAGCATACAACCGTTTAAACTTACTAAAGAGACTCATAGGAACCACTTCGGGGATGGCACCATCAACTATTATCAATACTTATAAAGCATTCCTCAGACCAGTACTAACATATGGACATACAGCTTGGATATCAGCTCCCCAGTCATTCTATTATAAGCTCAAAACTCTAGATCGCCACGCCTTTCGTATAGCACATCGCATAAAAACTACCAAGCCCCACTGCTGATCTCTATGCTCGGGTTATCACTCCACTCCCATATAAAAACCCGTCGCCTACGTTTGGTCAGTAGTCGCCATGAAAATCACCCATTACTTATAGACACTATTCAACAAAATGTCAACTACACTGATGAACGCCCACTCTTAATCGCCAATCCACTACCGCTTCTTTTCAGCATCTATATCACCACGCTTCCCGACGATCACATTGATTTACCGCAAATAGCATCTTTCACAGCCTCACACCCGTCTGATTTCATGTTACCACCTAATACACAGTAAACCATTAGAAACTAACAGGGCTCATTACGTCTCTCATCAGTGCTCCGAACAGCCCGGGAGACAGAAGATAATATGCATTCCTTTAAATTGGTACTATGAATGTTGTGGTTGTGACGTGAGAACACTGCATTTTCTCTCTCATTATTATTATTAGTAGTAGTAATCTTGTTACCACCCTTGTTTATGAATACGATGTAAAATAGTAATGTCCGAATTGTTTATGTTAAGTTAATATATAATTGAAGTTTCTTTCCTAAAATCCTCTTGGACCATCTCCGAAATGTCAGTAAAACAAAATCCTTTCGAAGCTATTCCCAATAAAAGGGCGTAGCCCTTTCAGAAGGTAAATGCCATGGCATCACCGTGGAAAATTACAAGTAGTGTTATTCACTAGTCGAAAAAAATTTAGTCTAGATAACCACTTCGCAAATCAAAATCGCAAATTTATTACTTAATATGTTGTAGTTGTGAGCCCATGATATATTTGAAGTGGTTCCTGTGAGTCTCTTTAGTAAGTTTTATATGGTATCTCTAACTTGCTTTCAGAATACATTAGTACGTCGCTTCATTCTCTAGTTATTGAGATAGTCATTAAATGTGTACAGATCATATAGAATTTGTATAATAAACATTGTAGTAACAGGTCCTATCCCTGAGCCATAAATTCATATTATAGTTTTTTCTTTGCTTCATAAGCAATGCTAAGTGTTTTAGCTAAAATGATTATAATTCATACTAAGTGAAAATAGGTTTTATATTCAGAACATGTAAACTTTATTTTCTTAGCATTTTTAATGCAATGTTTTTATTTGAGGCTCATTAATTTTACATTGCTTGTAGACAGAATTCCGTTGAATTTACGCTATATTCAGGTGTTCTTCAGTAACCAATACTATGAATAGAATATTGAGATATACAATGTGATGCAAATCACTGACATTAAACTTGATTTATTTTTCTATGCGCATTTATTCTGAAATTTGGACAATGTCATATACGAAAATTGTGCGAGCAGTAGAGATTTAATATAATATTTTGGAAATTCAACCAGGAACTTTAGAGTAAACCTCATGAAACAATACTCTCTGTATGGGTTTCTAAAACAGATATGAGTTATTTTGGAATATGACACATTGGAATAATTATATTTGTACATCTTCAAAGGCCCTCTCTCACCTGATCCGAAACCATTAGATTGGCATTTGTTCTTGCAGTGTTGTAGCGATCTTTCAGTTAGGATAGTCTCGTTAAAGATTATTTGGCCAGGTGCAAAGTGTAAACTGAATAGTAACGCAGCAGCTGAGAGTAATCAATCAAGCTTTTTTAATATGGAGGTGCAAACAATTGAATGAACAAGCATAGAGACACAAATAAAAATGGGTAGAATGTTTGTATATTCAACTTTATTACTGTTGATACTTACAGGTGCTAAATTATAATTATGATCCTTCTCCTAGCTACAGTGAGCGCCTGGGGCAAGCCTGACCCCCTACCGTGAGTAGATAATACGGACATGTTAGAATTATATGTAAGATTTGTTTCTTATATTTAAGAGATGTTCATCCATAACTTGTTTAAATATTTCACGTCAAAAATAATTTGAAAGTTCAATTAACGATTTAGCATGTCTTATTATGGGGGACTGGTAGCTGTTGAATAGCATTTATCAAATCTCATCGTTTGTTAACTAATAATTTGAAATAACAGCCACCAAAGGCGGTGGACAAGTCTTTCAATACATTACAATGAATATTTTGATTTTTTTTTCAAAACTATTTATCCGAGAATCACATAACATGCAAGGTCTACTGTACAATATTTTATCCGAGAAAAATATGATTAGTAATTTACATTAATTAACTTCAGAATCTTTTCAGAATTCATTAATGTGCAATTATTAATATGGAAATATTGAAAAAAATATTTTAGTAATTTTCTACGATACAGCAGGCCTTTTTCTTATTGGTATTATAGAAGTAATACTTCGTTATGAAGCAATAGTATATATTTACTTGCCTTAAAAAGTGCCTTTAATTACTTCAGAAATCCTCTTCGTAAACATAAAAGGATAGTAAAATTAGATCAAGATGTCTCCATACGCAAGTGATTAAATGACGAGTCACAAATCGAAAGGTTGTGGGTTCAAAACCCGCTGCAGACAGTTGGAAAATTAGCAAAATAATTAATATATCATCATAAAGACAATGGACACATTTCAACTAAATATGTATACAAGTAGACAGTACCATGGTCAGTTCTCTATATTGGCTAAATAAAAGGGTTGTGTTTTGTTTGCAGATTCGGTGGGTGCAAACTGGCGATTTGACGTCTCCATGTCGACCCTGCCTGGTCGGCAGAGAATCGGGTTTTGTGGAACATCTGGTCATTAGGCCTACATCTCATGACGACGTCGGCGCGAATTTTACCGCTAAAGACCCGACGTTGCTTCACTGATATTTTGCTCATTGGGTTGGTTCACAATTCAAATTATCAAGCACTTCAATATTATTATTACATGCGGCTCAACACCAACTTACACCAAAAGGGTTTCTGTGGTGGGATTAGAATGCCATAATGCAAGTGCATAGCCCTTGGAACATAGATGCCGAAGAAAAGAAAAGAAATGCAAATACGAGAAAAGTGGACTAGTATGTTTTTCAATTCAGTTCTTCAATTAGTGTATTTGGTGATTTTCCTTACCGTTATACGGC